>RJWJ010025519.1:0-23830 GCA_004363605.1 Indri indri | reverse complement strand
CTGCCCCTCCCCTCCTCCTCCCTTCACTATCCCCCAACCTCCCACATTAGCACATAAGTTGTAGCCTGGGACCAAGGGGGTTTTGTTTTTTAAACAGTTAAATCTTTCATTGCAGACCAATTAAAATTTAAAGATTTTTTTTTCTCTCTCTTTCTCCCCTCCCTCGTCCCCTCTCCCTTTCTCTCTCTCTCTGTGTCTTTCTCTCTCTCTCTCTCTCCCCACCACACTCACACACACAAACACACCCACCCCTCTCTGAGCACAAAGACATGATGACAACCTAGTGTTTACTATTAGAAACAGGATTGGAAAATTCAAGGCAAGAAAACCCAGCTCCTCACTCCATTTGCTTTTCCCTCCCCAAAGTTCCCTACAGGAGAGCTTGCTCTATACCAGGCACCCGGGCCTCCCACTCCAAGCGTTCCTGTTGAAGCTAAGCGGATCCCCTCGGCCTTCTCAGCTGCCAGTCCAGGCACAGTGTGTGGATTCACAGGTGGTGCTGAGACCACCGGGTCTCAGAAGTTTGGACATTGTCCTATTCTGTCACCATGACTCGGTGACAATTCCAGGGGCTCTCCCTGATCACCAAGGACGAATGGGGGGACATCAGGCTGCCCCTCCCACCCCGGCCTCATCCTATACTCCTTTGATCCGAAAACGATAGACGTTAAAATGAGATTAAAAAGTACCCAGGAGACTCTGGATGGGTGTGCAAATACGTTTACATGATACCTGTGCGTGTGTGTGTACTGGAAAGTGTGTCTTTTGGAGTGTACAGTCTGTACATTTGCCTACATATGCAGAAGCCTATCTGCTTGACGGACTCTATGTGGACTTGCTCTGCTAGAGTTTTCACTGTCCTTATCTTTCTCGAGTAGAAAGTTCCTCTCAATAACTTCTTTTGCCAAGATTTACCAGAGTTGAAGGGAGCCCCTTCCCAATGCAGTTATATTGTACATACATAAGCATGTGTGCATACACACACACACACACACACACGATCACACTCTTTGCCTTTAGAAATTGGGTTCCCCTGACTTCTCTTCTGAAATAATCAGAGCCAAGGAAGTCATCTCTGGATGTCAATTTGGACATCAATCTTTCCACTTAATTTCCTTTTTCCCTTTTGTGCCACAGAACACCAAAAAAATGACCTTCTCACAAAGCGGCCACCCTGCCTGGAGGTTTGGCCTTGAGCTGCATGGCACCTGGTCCCTGGCAACCTCCTTTTGGTGTTACCAGGCAGAGAGCGATCACTCTGCCACGATGCTGGGTACAGACTCCCAGCTCTACATGGTTCTTGGTGAACTGATGATAACCTTCTCCTTCTCCTGGGTCAAGTCCACCCAAGGAAAGATTGAGATTAAAAAGCAAAAACAAGATCTATTCTTTGTGATGTAAGAAAAGGTCTCTGGCAGGATGTGAGTTAGAGAAAGCATTGGGTCCCCTGGAGAAGGGGATCTCTAGCTCCAGTGACTCCTGGGGCACTCATCTTTGGGTCACCACATAATCCATGGCTATGGAGCTGTAAGGCTGGGAGGAGGCCCTAAGACAAGGAGCAATGCGCAGAGTACAGGGCCTCATTTCCCCGGCATGCAGAGGAAGTGTAGCAGCTTAGGAAAGAGGCCATAACAATAGCCACAGGTGGCATTTGGAAGGAGCCAGAGAGATCAGAGAGCCCCTGAGTGGGAGGGCCAGGGAGCCCACCTGTAGACCTGGCCAGGCCCACATTTTCATTGAGAAAGAGGCTCCCAACTCATCTACTGACTTCCCTTGGGAGTCTGGACAAGCCACTTGGTCTGTCTGTTTCTCGCCGTCCCCTTTTTCAAATGGGAAATATTCTTTCCCCTCCTTTGCCTCATAGATAAATGATTCCAACAGCGATAACAGCAAACATTCACCAATCCCTTACTATGTGCCAGACGCTAGAGCAAACACGTGAACACATTTTCGCATGTAAGCCCCCAGCCACCCATGATGAATGCATTCATGTGCTGTCATCGTTTGCACCGAACTGATCAGGAAACTGGAGTTCAGAGACTCAGTAACTTGTGTGAGGTCACACAGTCGGTGAGTGGTCGAGCTGGGAATTGTGCAAAGGCAGCCCGACCTTTCTGCAGCCAAGGAGGCATTTCAATATGAGCAAAAATTACTGCTCCTTTTAGGAGAGAGCAGGAAAGGTTAATTAGGAGAAAGAGATTAGCTTAGGGCACCAAGCAAGTGCAAATGGCCCTCGAAAGGTATTAAACTAGAAGATGGTTTTCCTCCTCTTGAAACATCCATTCTCCATCCGTGTACTCCCCTGCACCTCCAGAGACCAACAACCTGCTAATTCACTTTCCAGATCCCATGTAGCTGTGTCTCTGGGTAATCATAACTTGGTTGAGTCAGCAGACAAGCTCCGCAAGGCTCTCGGAAAGATGTCGTTAGTTGGAAATGATGCCAAATGTCACATGGGGGAGTCCGTTTGCAAACAGTCTCTTCTCTCCTTGCTAAAGAGCAAACATTCTACACAGCCGCAAGCTCCTTTCCAGGTCACCTTTCTGTGCCAGGCTCCCCAGCCCTATCCAGATATCCATGCCAATGAAGGACAAACCCAGGCTAAACCAAGGAGGTCAGTGAGCAGCCAACTTTCCTCAAAGGTGCTTAGGATCCAGACAGTGACAGCCTTGCAGCTGACTGATGCTACATCCCAGCACAGCAAGTTCAGGGAACATTCATTGAGCACTTACTTCAGGTAAGACATCAGACATGATAAAGCATGTGCCTGCCCCTCCCAAAATTATTAATGTAGGGCAAGAAAAGACCAGGAAAGAAATACTACAATATATGGTATAAGTAAATACATGCTAGTGGACATCATTTTAATTATGGCTGAAACGTGTGTTGACCTATTAATTTGCATTTGTTTTTCATCTGTTTTCTCCTTTCCTGTTCTCTTTCCTCAAGCATGTTGCTAATCAGCTTTGTCTTCACTGTCTCAGGGACGGTACCCTGCGGAACAGAAAGGAGAAGTAGCATGCGAGACTTCCTGGCTTTGACATTCCAAAAGCTGATGGCCACAGTTGAACCAACGGGGTTTTTAGAGGAGGAAGGAGGCAAAAGAAGGTTTGTGGGAAGAAGCAAAGTGAAGTGAAGAAAGCCAAGCTAGTGAGAAGGCTTTCTCCCTGGGGGAAGAGAGAGGGGAAGAGAGAGAGAGAGATACCAATTGAGACTGAGATGGGTGTTTCGCAAAGAAAGCCCAATGTCATGATTCTTCCCTGAGCAAGACCCCAAAAAGAAATGGCTGTGTGATATGTACAGATAAACACAAGACCAGGGATGATTTGGCAAAAAACTTCCCAGGTTCCCATTGTGACCACGGAGAGCTCACAGCACTGAGGATGCCACATGAACAGGGATAAGAGGCACCACAGTTAACCTGCTTGGTTGCTGTTTTACTTCGACACTGCGCAAGTCCCTCAAACCATGGCCCAGACTGAGGGTGGAACCTAAGCACCTTCTGCCATAGTTCCCTGGTGGCCTGGAGGGATAGGGCTACGGTTGCCAGATACAGTAACGGTGTCCTGTATTTTTATTTGCTAAATCTGGCAACCCTAGATAGGGCTTAAGATAGAATGAAGTTGCCACGATGATGTGGACAAAAATTCATACCTGAGTTTGTAGAACTGAATTTGTGGACCAAGATTCATCCCCATCAGAAAAGAATGCTGCTTATTTTTTAGAACGCTGTATGGTTCAAGAAGCCCCTTCACATAGACTATGTCATTCGATTCTCCCCGTACCCTGGTGAGATGAGAAATGTGAGTCTAATTATTTCCAGAAAAAGAAGCAGGGATCAGGGAAGCTAAGCCCGCTGAAGGCTCTAAGTCCACGCAGGCCACAGCTGTAACCAACACCTGCCGCAGCAGCCTGTCCAGCTCTGCTCCGGGACCCTGAATTCTTCTGAATCCCAGCCTGGCCCAGGCTCCAGCATCCCAGAAATGACATCACTGAGTTCAGTTCCAAAATGCCTCTCATAAGCTTTTGAGAACCTTGGAGTTTTCAGTGTGTCTGACTCCAGATTACCTCCCTCTGGTCTGCAGGAAAGCCAGACCTATGAAAGGATTTCATTTGGCAAGATGACCACAGTTAAGTCTACACTGCTTGTGGCTTCTAGGAAAAACCGTACTAGGTCTAGCTACTAATCCTTTGGTTCATCAGCTTCCAGGACAGGCCACACCCCCCTTCAAATAAAAAGACAGCTTATTTCCTCCGCAGCGCAGTGAGGATGATGAGGATGGTGATTTATGGAGAAGACGGCCAAATGCAGCCAGACTTTCAGGGGTGCCTTGCAGACCCCTGAGGAGGCCAGGCTGAGGAATGCGCTGTCCAGCACACTCAAGACGGTCATTTGCTGGGGGGAGGGGCCCACTCTGTCAGAGCTCAGGGTTTTGCACATCCTAAAATCTTTACTTATGGACATCAGGTCAAAGGGAAGGGGAAAAACTCAGCAAGACTTGAAAAGTTACCTGGTGCTATTGTCAGCAAATGGGCTGCAGCTGTTTTTGCCATTACAAAAGCTGGTGCTTTTTAAAATTTTTATTAATAGTTAAGTATCTTGCAGGAGATAAAGAATATAATTCCAGGGAAGTCCCGTGTATACCACCATTGCTCACTTTGATAAAAATTTCATTTTTTCACTCTACATAGGGGACTTCGAAAGCAGGGTAATGTTCTTATTTTTGTTTTAACTAAGTGTTGGAGGATAGGGAGCCAGTTTTATTATTGTTTTTTTTTTCTTCTTTATATCTTGATATGTTATACATATTATTTTCTGCTAAATAGTGAATACAAACAATAACTCGTCATTGTTGTTGAAAGCCATCTCTTCTAGAGTGAGGAATGAGACGAGGATTTTGACGATCACCGAGAGGGCTTCGTTTTGTAATGATTCTGGAGCAAAGTGTCCTGGAGCTGTGTGGACCCGGCAAGACCTGTGCCCGAGCGTCTCTCTCCGGCATCTCACTGACTGGCGGCCATCGACTTCAGGCATGTCCTCGGCAGGACGCCACCTCTAAGGAGATGGGACCAAGCTTGCTTTGGTGTCAGGACTCCGGCCACTGAATCTGGGCAGGCGCGTCCTGCTCAGAGCTCAGTCCTCACTGTGACAAGCCTGGCTCACCTCACCCAGGGCAGCAGGACTCAGTTCAGCGCCAGGATTCCAAGTTGCCTTCCTCCGCCCCAGGCCCGGCAACTTGTAAATGCGGAGGCTCTGCTAAGCACTGGGATTTCATTAGGGGCCTCGTTAAAATTTACTGGAGTCAAATAAAGAAGAGATCCAGCCTTGGAAATCGTTCTCCACCCGTGTCTGTCCTCACCTCCCGCCTTTCTCCCACCACTTACTCGCCCATGAAACCTTTAACAACGGGGCGAATTCTGGAAGGCTGCCCATATTAAATATCTTTAGAAATCACTTCAGAAAACGCCTTTAGGCAGGAAGGTCACCTCTTTTAATTTGTCTTAGGATGGCAGGTCTGGAGCCTACACAAAGGGCAAGCAGGGAAGCAAAGGTGTGAAGAACTCAGACACTTCGGTCAGGCCTGGGATGAATCCTGGCCACTGCCTACCAGTGGAGGAGGCTGGGCAACTTATTTAACCCGGGTCTCACTTTCTGCATCTAGAAAATGGGAAAAGTACTACTACCCAGTGTAGAAAATGTCGATGGATTTAAGCCAAATAATGCGCGTCAACTGCTTGACCCAGTGTCCAGCACGCAGCGTGTACCAAAAATACAGGCAATTACAAGGGAGTCTCTTGCTGGCCCTGCCTACGTCCCCATCGTGTTGCTCTACCTTGTGTTTAGCAGAGGTTCTGCCAGATGCAAGGGACAAGGGAGGAGAAAAGCCACGTTCCTGCTCCTGGACTTGAGAGTCGCCCCATCCTCCTGTGATGTCATAATCTGAGCTGCAGCCCACACACGTGAACTCCAACCATCCTGGGACCAGTCCCCACCTCCCACAGGCTGCTCGTCACCTGCTCACACCTGGGGCCTCTGCTCCCACCCTGCCATCTCGCGAGCCGGGCCGGCTCAAGCTCAGCGTTCAGCACTGACCCAGGGCAGCCGGCATCTGCGTGAGGTAAGCACGTCAGGGGCCCCAGGATCAGAGACAGGAAACCCTCTTCCGGGGAAGCTGAAATTCAGCAAAATGGGATCGAGAAAGGGACATCTCTTTGGTTGCATAATTAAAACTGAAACCCGATCCTTCTGCTCTCGAAGCCCCTGGACACAGGTTTCACTTTTCAAAGGGCTACCTGGGTGCTTATTAGAGGCCGGCTTCTGCCTGAGATCCGGTTACTCCACTTTCAGCAGCTGCTGGACCTCTGCCTCTCATGCCTGTTCTCATGTGAAGACCCACGTGGAATTCAACCCAGGCTGAATAGGTGGCCCAGGGCAGCCAGGGGCCCTGGGCAGCTCCTCGGGGGACAAATGTGTTTTGAGCACGGCTCGCTCCTGCTCATTCCGGTCTCTGCCCAAATGCTCATTCCTCAGATCCTGCTCTGCCCTCCAAATACACATTAGCTTCCTCTCATCTCTTCCTCACGTTTCCCTTTTCTGTTTCCTCACGCCACTTGTCTCAAAGCGCCTCGTCCACAGATCCGCGTGCCTGCGTTTGCTCGCAGCCTCCAAGGCTGACAGCTCCATGAGAAGAGAGACTGCCTGTCTTTCCCACGCCACAGTCCTTGCGTGTGACAGTCACGGCACTGAGTGGTTGAAGAAAGGATAAAAGATTCATAAAATGCCACACAACACCCAGCAGTCCGGCCCGCCTGCCAGTGGGGCTAGGATTAGAGAGAATGTGCTGTTGAGGGAAGGAGGAAGCAAGCAGTGAAGGAAAGAAGGAAGAAAGGGAAGGAAGGAAGGAGGGAGGACAGTTACGCTTTCAATCCTGATATCCCAAAGCTGTATGACACATGCATGGAGTGAACACAATCTTATGACACGATACAAAAGGACTGAATCACTCGAGAAGATAATTTTATCTGGTAGTATCACCTGCCATGATACATTATACATACATTCTCATCAAATTCTCTCTCTCTCTCTCTCTGTCTCTCTCCAGCTATATTTAGTGAAAGTTCTGAGCCAAAATTGGCCAGGGCCTGAATATCTAGGTACAGGGAGTGGAAAATCGGTATAAATTTGATGAAAGCCAAGAAATCTAAAGTACTGGTGGGGCAGAGGATGGTGAGACGGAAGAGGGGAAGGACTAGCAACAGCCAGGGGGGTTCCTTGGGCTGAAGCCTAAGACAGACTCAAAAACGGTAAGTCAAGGTGAACGTCAAGTCTGCTTCCTTCACACGGTCACAAGCATTTTCCTTTGCTCCTTGAGCTGGAAAACTGTTTTCGGCACATAGGGCTGAAGAGAGCAGAGGAGGCAGGGTAGTCCTGTTTGCAAGAGCATGAAAAAGCAACCTCGGAAGGCTGCAATGACTTTTAAGTCACAGAAAAAAAATTTCCGGGGATGGGGGTACAAAAAGCAAAATCTGCTCATTGGTAAGGGCTATTCATTCATAGTAAATATATTACAAACCAACAAACTGAAGAAAAAACAAAGCAACATCCTCTATGAGTTGATCTCTTTGGCCCAGACTGGCTTTTTTGTGTGTTAGGAAAGGACAAAACAAGAGCAGCTCTGGGCCGTCCCCTCGTCAAGGTCACCATCCTCCCTGCCTCCCTCCCCGCCCCTAGGGGGCTGTTTTTATGCTCAGGACACAAAGGGTAGGTTCAGGGCTGTTTTCCAGACCCTGCACCCAGCAGGGGAGCTCCTGCAGGTGTGTGTTAATGGCAGTGGCTACCTCAGTATAGGGACACTGAAATTTTGAGTTCCAGGAGCCGGTCAGCAACGGGGTTCCAAAAACCACAGTTCGGCAACATGTACGCGTTCACGCAAGCATGGACAGGCTGGATAAAAGTCTCTGCTGCTGTAGTCCGAAAGTGACACATAATCCATAGCTGTGTAACTCTGTGCAATTAACGTCTCTGAACTTTCTAACCTTATTAATAAAATTAAGACATTGAAATAGATACTGTATAAGAATCTCCCAGTTTAAAAATCCTTCACTTCTATGAAAAACATCACTCTCCCCCTGCCTCCTTGCTATTCCGATCTCTGCCTTTCTTCGTTCCTGTCTTTGCCACGTCTCCTTCATCTGCCTCACAAGGGCCGGTCAGCCCCAGCGACAGACCAGGGAAGCCAGCAAACGAGGAATTATTTTCACAAGGTTTGGAGGAGCTGACATCCCACCTAGTGCTTAGGCTGTAAGACAAATCCCCAAGTCTCCTGTTGAGTGCTGAATAAGACAAACCAGGCAGTCAGCAAGCAAAAGCTCTCCTGGGCCAGTACTGGGGGCACAGAGCAATAAACATAGCCCCCGCCCCAAGAAGTTTGGTCTAATACCGAAGCACATGCGCACAAAGAAATGGAACATTTCTGCGGAAGAAATCAAGCTGGAGCTAATGGGTATAATGGCTAGCAACAAAGGTATCATGCTGATCAACGGGGAAGGGAATTTCATGGATCAAGAGAGCCTTTCTAGGAGAGGGGATGTAAAATGCAAGTTTAGCAAAACTGGTAATACCATCGTTCTTTATGAAGCACATCTATCCCTATAAACTGAGAAGTCAGTCCACTGGGGACACACCCGTCCATTAAGCATCTGTAATCTGTGTAATTACCACTGAGCACTGGATGCTATGAACTGTGCTAAGCTTCTCATATACATATCTCATTTAATCCTCACAATAAAATAGGGCATTGACATTAGCACAGTGTTTAGGGCATGTTAGTTGTCACACAGAGTCTGCCCTTCTCTGCACCTCAGCTTTCTCATCTGTGAAATGGGACAACTAATAGTACATACCTCACAGGCTTGGTGTAATTTTTCAATTAAAAAATTATGAAAAGCACTTAACACAATATTGGGAACACAGTTAATGCACCATAAGTGTTTTTGTTGTTGTTAGCATCATTTTTCCACCTACGGCTACTTGAATAGCCAAGTAGCTATCCAAGGTCAGACCGCTGGAGTGAAGTTTGAATCCAGCTCTGACTCCAGACTGCACCTTGTCATGTAAATGATCACTGCAGAACTCAAGTTCCCTTGCTGGCAACTTCTTTAAATATTCAAGTGAACTCAGCACTTTCCAGATGATTTGTCCTGCAGTCCGCCTTTAGAAGTCACTGTAGGTCTGCGGGTTTACATCATTTGCCCTGGAAAGAGGTCAGGTAAATAAATGTGTGGCATAGACAGGCCTTAATCAGAGTCAGAGATGGCTATGGTCTTTACTTTGAGGAGGTAGCTCGGGCTGCTTCCTGTATTATTATCTGTGATTCCGGAAACTTGACCTCCCCATCCAGTCCCCATTTTGGGCATTCCCTTCCTCTCCTTCCCTAAGGACCTAGCTCACCTTGGGCACTGGGGGGCCAAGAAGCACAATGGCATGAGATGGCCCAAGAAAGGCCCAGACCTGGAAACGCTGGCTGCTGTCACCAAAGGAAGTTTCTAAGGAAAGGAAAAGTGCCACCTTGGCAGCGTGGGGAACACAGTCAACCGATGCTTCCCACAGTAACGGGGCGGGGGGTGCAAATCTGCTGTGGAAATGGATGACCTCCCAGCAGCAACTCTAGAAAAGGTGTCAGAAATGGCGTGAACAAGCAGTCCCAGGAGGAAACTTGTCAGTTTGTCAATAAAGTTATTTTGTCTATAAGGAAAAAACAAAAGCCTAAGGAATAGCTTAGTGGCGTCAGGCATCTCCTGAGCCTTATTTGGCTCATGTGCTTTTATGAGGAGGCATCTGAGAAGTGATCTGGAGCCACTGAGATTCAAAGAAAGGGAAAACGGGCTTACGCGGGAGAAATTCCAGATGGACAAAGAAAGTCCTTTGTGAACACAGGCTGGTGAGATTGCCAGATTCCACTGCTGATGAGGTTATGGTTCTACCCATAAATCTTCAAGAAGCAATTCTAAAACAAAACAAATCTGCGTCCCACTGCCCAGGATCCTGTGTGCTTCCTGTTTATAGGACTTGTTTCAGGGTTACCTCCGTCATTGACCCTGTCTGCATGAGAACCACCTGAAGAGCTTATGTAAATGCGAGTTCTCAAGCCCCACCCCAGATGACTGAGTCAGACTCACTAGGAGGGGGGTGCCCCATAACCCACATTTTTAACGAGCTCCCAAGTGATCCTTACCCACGCTGAAGTTGTTGAACAGTCCCCTGCTGCATAGGGGAATGAACCAAAGCTTGCGTAACCCCTCCCAGCTTGAATTTTCTGAATGTACACGTTTTAGCAAACTCATCTGGAAAGAGCACTAAAATAACAATGAAAGCTTCCTTCTCCAGGGAGGTGAGCTGCTCCGCTGCCAGGGCACCAACCTGAGCCCAGGGTACTGCCAGGCTGCTGAGTCGAGGAGGGTTTGGCTGTGGCGATTCACTTTCACAGACGGACAGACGAGAGGAGGCTGCCGGACCTCATCGCAGAGAGAAACGTGCAGGGCTGTTCACTTGCAAATGCCCATGCCCGGAAATCAGACCTGAGCACAGGACTCCTAGTCTCCACCAGAAAAAGAAGTCTTAGTCATTTATATATTTTTGTCCTCTCTCTTATCTCTGAGTTGGGTGGTGAACTGTGGAAACACACGTATTGATTTGTTCTTCGCTCTTCAACGCCTTGCGTTCTCTTCGCGAAGGGAATTTAAAACGTCCCCACCAATTCCTACGGTAGGTGATTGGATATTTCCAGAGGAAAACGGGGCTTGGTGGCAGCTTGCTTTTTCCTTCTGTTTTCACTCCATCTTTGGAACACGAACATGCAGGCTGACATATAGGATTCCCTTCCCTAGGCACACCTGCGGTGGCTTTCTCAAGGTCACTCAGAATGCGTTTTTTGGCCTCTCTCTGCTCGGGTACCCATGAGCATCTGCATTGACAACTAGCCACTCCCTGAGTCTCCCAGGCCAATCCGCCTCCTCCCGTGCTAGATTGCTGGGCAACCGGAGGGAAGCTGGCGGACAGGGCAAAGGGAGAACTTCGAGCTGCATCGTGGGGAGGGGAAGGGAAATAACATGGCATTAGGAAGTCGAATCTTCCAGCTACGTCACCTCATTCTACAAGACCATGAATCTCTCCCAGTGCAAGCACTGTCCCTGCTCGGACTCAGGGGTCGACACTTGCAGAGGAGGGAAGCAAGTCATGCAATGCCTGAAGGAAGCCCAGCTGCCTGCCAGGTCGGCCACAGCCTGGTTTAAGTCTCCACTCTCTACCCCTTTTCTCACATTCAGCTGTGGGTTGTGCCATAACACACGTCATTAGTAACAAGTTAGAGTTCCAAGGTAATTCACTTAAAAAAAAATTAGAAGGATGTGTAAGATTGCTCACTCTCCCTTGCATTCTGATAGCTTCCTTCAAGGAAAATGAAAAGTTAGGCTTATATAGGTCGATGGCTTCATGCATGCACTTTATCTTATTTCCTGTGTGTTCTGCAGGCTCATAACTGGTCACATCCACAACAGTCAGAAAGACTTGGCAGCTTGGCAGTATTTAGCAAATTGCGATCACCCGCCAATTCTGCCACTTCTACCACTTGGTTAAAGCCAGCTGAGGAGCACGTGGAAAATGCAGATCCCTGGGCCCCAGTCCAAAGACACAGTGGGCAGAATCCTGAAATCTACATTTTTAATGAATGTCCTCTTCCTAGCTCTCTCTCTTTTCCTTTGAAGCGTAGTTGAAAACATTTCTCTTTTATTTTTATTGTTTGTTGTTTATAGGGGTACAGGTGTTTAGGTATAGAGGATTAATTAGATATGTTCCCGTCTCCTTTTATGTCCTCTTAATCCATTTTCTTTCCCTGCCTCCAGCACACAGAGAAAATACACATACTTTTCTCAGTTCTTTGCAAATTGCCTAAAACGTTCTTGTTCTGTGTTTTGCTTGGGAAGAAGTGTTTTCCCCGGGCTAGAACAGAGGCTGACAAACTACCATTCTTGGGCCAAATCTGGCCACTGCTTGTTTTTGCAATAAAGTTTTATTGGAAGTCCTGCCACTTTGGTTACACATTGTCTGGGGCTGCTCTCATAGTACAATGGCAGAGGTGAGTGGTTTAGATGGAGGCAGTATGGCCTACAAAGCCTAAAATATTTATTTTACTATCTGGCCTTTTACAGAAAAAGTTTGCCAAATGATGGTTTAGAAGGGTGGCAGAGTCTGGCTAGCTGCTGAACAAACCCATTGTCTCGTCTTCCTGGGGACATACCTAGACTAGGTATTTCCCAGCCTCCTTTGCAGTTAGGCATGATCGTGTGACTGATTCTGACCCAGGGAATGGGAGAGGAGATTATGAGGGTCTGGCTTGGCCTGGCCCATGAAACCTCCCTGAGCTGATCTCCCAGGCTGCAGACAAGCCTAGCGCTGAACCTAGGATGCCTGCACAGAAGGTGGCAGGCTCTTAATTCTCACTCATTGTCATTACTTGACCAGAGGAATTTGGGTCTCTTAATCATTACTTGGAGGCAAGCCACCCACTCATTAGGAAAAGCCATTTTGGTCTTTCTATGAGAGAGAAATAAACCTCAGTCAATTTGAGTCATTATACATTATATTAAATTCATTTGTTACAGCAGCCTGAATTTAACCTAGACACAAAGCTTCCTCCCTTAGGTTAGAAGTTAGACAAAGTTAACGAGTGAAATCTTTTCCTTATTCAGGACACCCTTAGCATCTCTAGAAGTGTGGATGAGGCATGTAGGGACTGCTACTTACGTACAGGGGACAGACAAGGACACGGAAGAACCAGAGAGGACGGTGGTTGTGGAAACTACTTTTGCCCAAGGTCTCCACTCACAGCCTCCAAACGCCAGCATCCTGTGTCCTCCCCACGGCTGACCACACACAGTGCTAGAGCAGGAGGACCCTTCCTCTGGGAAATAATTATGTCCAGGGGAGATGGAACAGCCTAGCATCAGGGTTAGAACACTATGCAAGACTATGAAGTAGGGGAGAAAGAGTTCTGAATGCAGTGTGGCGGACCAGGCTCTCAGACCTTTCCTGCCAAAATAAGTTGTGTCGCTTAAGGTGAATCACCCCGCCCCCCCCTTGGAAGTCATGACTTCCCCATCTATAAAAGTGCACATACTAGAATGTCAGAGCTAGACTGGATTTTGTCTACAACTAGCTCAGTGGTTTCCATAGCAAGTTTTAAGGATACCTGTGATCTTTCAGAGGCGCCTCCGTATCTTCTGCAATGGGCAAGGGGCAGGTTCTGGGCTGCCCACCGATTCGAGTGGCACAGCACGACTTTTTACGTATTTATGGTGGGACAGTGTTTTGAGGTAGTAACTGTTCTGTTCCACACTGCCCCTTCCAAGACATGCACATTCCATTATATCTGGGCATAAAGGGTATAGCCCACCTTTGCCTTGGTTGTCCCAGTATGACACAGAGAAGAAAGATGTTAATTCTTGGTTTCTAAGTTTCGAAAATCTAGACCTGTGCTGTCCAGCATGGCAGCCCCTAGACACGTGTGGCTACCTAGACATATGTGGCTACCATAATGGAAAGTGCACATATAGAACACGTCCATCATTGCAGAAAGTTCTATTGGATAGCATGGATCTAAATCCTAAGTGTACTCTGGATGTACCTGATTAGTCATAATTAGGAACTTCCTTCTTCCAAAGATTTCTCCAGTTGGGGAAAATATTAAAGGAGTGGTGAAAGGAGCCGAGATGCAGATGGGCACTTGATGGGAGACCCCTATCTTAATCTCCGTCTGCCAACTCAAAGTGGGTCAGACCAAGGGGAATGACAGGAGCTGAGGTCTGAGGAGACACATGTCCCGCTGCCAACTGGTGCCAAGTGAGGTGGCAAGGCCTCTCAGAATTCTCTTGGCTCTATGCTGGTGGAGCATTAGAGGAATAATGGCGTCATGGTGGCAACTAGCAGCCTTGCCCAAAAGACAGACTTAGGAGTCTCCCAGAGCCTCTGAGGAGCAAGGAAGTCAGTTGAGGATGATTTTCTGTGCCTTTGAGAGTCACAGGGAGGAAGCCAACTGAGCGAGAAGGGACTGTTCATTGACTGCCAAGGTGGACAGACTTTTGCTCCACGAACTGGAAGCCCACAGCTTCCCCTCTTATGTTCTGGGTACCACTTACATATCCTGAAACGGGGACATAGCCCTGGGAAAGGAGGCAGAGGGACCCACAGGTGTCTGTGATTTAGTTTTTGTGAAAAGTAGGAAGTAGACATGAGTGAGAAATTGTTACAAACGATGAAAGTCACCTTTCTTGCATGCAGATGCTTGTAGACTGAGTTTACGCCCCTTACGTATTTCTTACATTTGCCTTGAACAACCATAATCTTATGGCTAAAAACAATGAGATTGGAAACTCAATGAAAGGCTGAGTCAGAGATCTGTTTCCTGCGCCTGAAAGCATCCTACTGTATACGGTGGGTTTGGGGTAACAGGCAAACACGGGAAGAGGTTTCAGGGTCCTCTCAGACTTAGACAGAGCTCTGGTGTGCAGCAGTGGTGGGGTTCTCCAGTGTGTGCCCTGACACCCCTCCTGAGGGCAGCAGGAGCCAAGCACAATTACGTGTGTGCTCTAAGCTTAAACACACAAGTGCACCAAAAGAGAACACACCCAACCCTGCCTAAAGCCCACTTTGTTCCACAAGAAAATGGGCCAGAGGCGAATGGGCACTGAGCAAAAATGCATCACCGTCTCAGCAAGAGTCCTGTCCCGTTTGTGCTTTGACTGTCCCCGCCCGCTCCGCTCTAATTTCCCTAACCCAAGGATGCCTTCTTCTTAATCAAGTTATTTATCGTCACACCAGTAACATCTTTATCACTTTGGAAGTCCGTTTTTTTGGTTGAATTGTATGAATGTTCAGATACACGTAACCACACACAACACCTGGGCTTTGGGGTGAGTTCCTCTGCGGGGCCCACGTGCTGCTACACAGGGGAGACAGCACGGTCACGTGGGTGGGTTTGCTTTCCTCTATTACCATGGAAATTTTTTTTTTTTTTTTGGTGAAAGTGGGTTATGTTCCTTTAGGACTCTATACAGAGCAAAAAGGGGAGTGGAATTTTCATTAAAAGAAGAATGATAGTAAGATGAAAGCTCTATCATCTGCGTTAGCTACGGCTCTGGACCTCTGGGTCGGAGGCTGTGGGCACTGAGAAGGGGCCCACGGTCAACGGCCCCCAGACGACTGTGAACCCAGGAGACTGCTGAGCTCCTGCAGTGATTCTCCTCGCCCCTCTCCTCCTCATTCCTTGCTACTGCTACCCTCTGTTCTCTTCTCTTCCCACCCCAGCTACCTTCTCTTGCTCTTCTCTTCCATAATCCTCACCCTGCCTCCTCCTCTGCCCTGAACTCACAGACTCCCCCAGCCCTGCCCCTGCGTCACCTGCAAGGCGCCAGCAGAGTACGATGCTGGGATGGGGTGTGAGTGCGGGAGGGACAGGGGGAAGGGAATGGGGTTTCTAACTGTGCTTTAGCCATCTCTTAAGACAGGGGTGAGTTGGTACATAAGGTCAGATGCACCTTCAGAAAGGGACAGAGAATTGAGTCTAGGGAAAGGGAAAGGACTGTTTTCTCTTCCCGGTGGGAACATTTGCATCCTACAGTTGGAGAACGTGATTCTGCCAGAAGGTCACGTTGAGGTTTTGCCCTGAGCTATGGACTCCATGGATGCTATTTTATTTATCCTCAAAAAACAGCTTCGAGGTAGGCATAATTATTCTCCTTTTATGAATAACCAGGAGGAGGACCAGAAAGGTAAAGAACACACCAGTCACCCAGCTGGCAAGCCTCTGAGCCAGGAACTTCAGCCTGAGAGCGGAGTCCTGGATGTGAACACAGCGTTGGAACTTAGCAGAAAGGAGACTCCAGGACAGCCAGTCCAGCCGGGATGGAAGTGGAGGGTCATTCGAAGGGAACGTGATAACAGCTCTCATTTGTCGGTTATGTGCATTATCTAGTAAGCAGCGGGGCTGGGATTTGGCTGAGATTCCAGAGTTTGAGTCCTCATCTATCCTCGCCTGCCCCCAACGTGAGCTGTGGGCAGATACAAATTCTCTCGCTTCAGGAGGCAAACTTTTCTACTGCGGGGAGAAAGCTATCAGTCAACAACCTCTCACTGGGCAGTGCAATGCCTGTGGCTGTATTTTCCCTGCCAGAAGTTGCCGAATGTCTGAGAGACTCTTAAGAGGGTGACGCAGCCACGATCCTACTCCAGATCGTGCTGCTTCCTCGGTTTCCAGAGCGACAGCGCAGGACTAGGAGAACAGATGCTGTGTCAGATTTGGACAGGGAGGCGAGCAGCAGTGTTTGTCAGTGGGAACGGAGTGTGTGACACAAACAGCCTGGGCTCCGTGCCTCGCCCAAGCTGTCACACGTACCGCATCCTCCAGAAGCAAACGGGTGACAACCCAGAATCCACCAACCCTTTGCTTGTCTTTAAGAAGAATAGCAGAGCGATGGGGGAACAAGAGACAAACAAGAAAAAAGACAGAAGGAGAAGACAGAGGCGCAGCTTGAGGCAATTCTTATCCTATCCAGGTGTACAGAACCCCCCAGGGCCACAGGATTAGAGAACAGCTGCGACTCCTGAAGTCTCCAGATACCTCCAAACCTCGTGAATCGGAAGATAATTTGTAAAATTAAATTATTTCTCACTGTTCTTCATTATCAGGGCTGGTACTTTTTCAGAACTGGCCCAGATGGAAGTGTGGGTCAGGGCAAAGTGTTGGAAGTTTTCGGAAGTCAGTCTATTCTCTTCTTCTGATAAGCTGGACCCAAATCAGAGAAGAATGTTTAGAAGGGACCTTTCTGGATATGGTTCTAGAATCAGTTAAAGAGTTAAGAGATGGAATTTAAAAAAATTATCTTGAATCCATCTGGAGTCTTAAAGAAACTCTTAAGAAAGGAAAGGGGTGGATTCAGAAATGCTTCCAGAGCCATACCAGAAAAAGCAACCTGAGGTTCTGAGTTTCCAGCTCATTCTGGAAGGTCACACTACTGACCCTCTCATTCCAACATCTCCACCCTGCAGGGGATTTTGTAATGTGATGTGCAAGAGGCCAAATCAGTTGGGCCCAGAGAAGAAGTAAGAGAGGCTCGAAACCATTTTCCTGGAACAGATGGTAAATCCTTCATTCCCCTTTCTTTAGTCTCACCCTCTGGTGAGCTCTTTCTGCAGGATGAATTATGGGGACTCCAGGAGGTTCATTCCATACCTGGTAGAGACCAGGCACATAGGAAACCCGGACCTCTCTGTTGTAAGGAAGCCAAGAGATGACTGAGATCAACTCTCTTTTTGGTAGAGAGAGAAGCACACAGCTCTAGGGGCCTCCTAGAGTCGTGGTATGTAAATAATTAAACAAATGGTTTAACAGCAATGTTGTCAGAAAAAGAATTTCCAATTCCATCGCCATGGTGACAGCTCATCAAAAAAAAAAAATCTAAATCTAAAAATTGCCTTTGCTTGGCTGATAGAAAATAATAAATAGGGCTTCCAGGGCCCTATTCTATATGACTGTCACCACCCTGAACTCTCCCCCAGTTCCACCTTTGCACCTGGCTGAGTCCTAGCCTAGCTGTAGCCACCTGTGCTTCCCCAGGATGCACTTGAGCCCGTGAGCTTAAAAGGTGAGTGACTTATTCCCCAAGCCCCCAAATCACCAGCCTGCCTCCTCTCCCCATACTCTTGCTGGCATTTGTTAACCTTTGACCTTTGACCCCAGGTTTATTGGCTGTCCACAGCAATTTCATAGACAGGCATTTATGAAAATGACTCTAACTCCTGGGTGTGGTGACTCCTGGGGGGAGACTGCTCTCAACAGGAGAGGACGTTTGGATATTCTGAGACCTGAATCAGAAATGGCACCTGTGACTTCCTTGTGTTCTAAGGGAAATGCCACAGCCTAATATTTTTATTAAAAACTGAATTATACAAATCTCTGAGGCATCCTGAAATAGAGAACATATGTTGTTTTGCCATTTCTAGGAGAACCACAATCCAAGTAAATGTTGCAGGTGTGAAGTTTTCAAGAAGTCAGGTCATGAACAAGGACTGAAAGAGGAACATCGGGTTGTAAGTACAGGAGCGTTGGCTGCCTCTTTGCAGAGACAAGCAGATATCAGGAACCACGCAAGTCCATCAGCTGTGACTTAAGTGAATCATGACACAACCACACAATAGAACACCATGCAGGATTATGATATACAAACTGCTGACGATCTACAGTTATTGACATGGCAAGATGCCCACTATGTATTGTTAGCAAAAAATCAGGCTACAAAACAACAGGCATAGCATTATCCTGTTTAAAGTATCATATCTTTATGGGTGTACACAGATAAGAAAAAGAGTAGAATGCTAGATACTGAAACGTCAATGACTGTTATCTCTGCTGGCTTCTTTTTATTTTTATGTGATTTTGGTGTGAAAACAACATTTAATGCAGTGAGCTTATGTGAACATTATAATCAGGAAAAAAATCCCCAAACCCTAATGCTACTTTTAGATTGATTTTTGAAGAATAAAGGATAGGGCTAGGCATGGTGATTCACACCTGTGATCCTAGCACTTTGGGAGGCCGGGGTGGGAGGATCGCTTGAGGCCAGGAGTTCAAGACCAGTCTGAGCAACAGCAAGACCCCATCTCTACTAAAAATAAAAAAAATTAGCTTGGCATGGCAGTGTGCACCTGTAGTCCCAGCTACTAAGGGGGCTGAGGCAGGAGGATCGCTTTAGCCCAGGAGTTTGAGGTTACAGTGAGCTATGGTGATACCACTGCACTCCAGCCTGGGTGACAGATCTTGTCTCAAAAAAGAACAGAGAAGAATAAAGGATAGGGATGAGGTCTCTACTGTACCAGGCACCATGTGGGAGGCAAAGTTAAAGGACCACATGGCCCCTGCCCTCCAGGGGCTTGAAGTCTAAAGGAGGGGACGCTGTCTGAGACCACATGAAATCACCACTAAGTCACGGAGATCTTCAGGAGTTAAAGAGCAAAACACTAGATCACAGCGGCTCATGTTCCCATAGGTAGGCAGACAAAGGATGGCGGTTAAGAGTAAGAGCCCACTGGGGTTCTCATCCCAGACTGGTGTGGTATTGGTCGAGTCGCTCATCTGCCCTGAGGTTCGGCTCCCCCATCTGAGAGTAGAGTCAGTAACAGTGGATGGGGTAAAGCACACAGCGCAGTCCCCGCACAGGACACATTCGGGAAATGCCCGCCTTTATTGTTACTTCATTACCATTCCCACCAAGGGCTGGAGAGAGCAAGTGTGGGAACGGCTTTAGGGAGAAGAAAATCTGCCCTCTGTTATAATATTTCTTGATACTCAAGTGATCTAGCTTTTGAAAAGACACTTCCTCTAGCTTAAGTGTTTAAACAAGTATTTAAATTAAATGGCACTCATTTTCCCAGGAACATGGAAGTCTGGCCCACACTTCCCTGGCACAATGCAGTTTTGATTGTAGTGCCTAATCTGTTGATGACTTAATCCGTTGATGAGGCCAGTCAATGGCTTTCCCCCCTTCCTAAGCAAACGACGCCCTCCACTCCAATCAAAAGGCGCCTTTAATCTGATTCCTTTTCACTCAACTCTCCACCATGACCCATATGCCATTTCGTTTCTCCTTCCCCTCCTGAATGTAATAGGCCTGGTCCAATTTGCTTGTGTAAACAGAAGGCAGAGGCAGGCGGGACGTCACTTGGCCACAGTGGTTCTGCTTTTTAGACATTCCTCCCGCCTTGTTTCCTGAGACCTTTCAATAGAGCCAGACTTGGAAGAGAGTTATATTAAACAGTTTGACTCCAAACCTAAACAGCCCCTGAAGCATTAGTGGTTCAAAGATCTCCTGGTGCATTTATGAAAAGCCATTGATCTGGGAAGAGGTGTTAGCGGACTCGAAATGCACTAAGAAAACTCCTTTGCTGGCGGGAGGCAGAGTGGTTTTCATTAAGGAACTGCCCTTTATCTCGTTGCATTTCTGACCTGCTGGAGCCGAGATGGGCTGCTTCCCCTTGCCTTTAAAGGAAGTTGCCTCTAGTCAGAACTGCGATAAGAAAGCGTTCATTTTTTAAGACACCCACAAAGGACAGAAGTGTGGCTCTATGGTAGCTTGCTTTTCTGAGTTTGATCCCCAAATACCCTTTAAATTCTAAACTTTGTGAACACCTCTGATGCCCAGAAGCCTTGAGAACACCATGGGTCATTCCCTCAATGTTTGGTTGTTAGTAAATGGGGGGGAAAAAATCTGTGAATTCTGCACTTCAGAGATCTGGGGAACCTGAAATATCACCTAGAACAGGGTCTACACTTAACTCAGGGTGATATATGCACGGGGCACCATTTATCAGCTTCGGGCCAGTGTGTGATGCCTCAAAACCATTCTGTTGCTTAGTAGCTGGGTGAACTGAGATGAATTCCTTCCCCTGTCTTTGCCATGGTTTTCTCATTGAGAAACTGGGCATTATGACCTCATAGGGTTGCTGCAAGGATTCAGTATGACAAGACATGTGAAGTACTTTGTGCAGTGCATGGCGCATAGTTGGCACTCCATAAATGTCAGCAATTATTATTGCTTATTACTACTATATTATTTAGGCAGTCCAAAAATTGTAAGCAATATTTTACTTTTATTGCACATGTGCATTCTCCCGGGAAGAGGTCCATACATTTCATTTTCATTTTCTCCAGAAGGGGAAGAACCGCTAAGCTAACTAGACTAACTCTCTCCTTTAACTGATGAGTAAAAACCTAGCCAGAGGTTTAAGTGTCTTTTCCACAATCACATGGTAAGCCAGAGGCAAGGCCAGTGCTAAAACCTAAAATCTGTTGACTCACTGTCCAGTGCTTTGCAAAATTTTGAAAACATTAGCAAAAGCAGCCCAGGCCTTGCAGGGAAGTGATCCATAAATGTGGACAGGGATTGGATACCTTTTGGTGGCCTCCAGGCAAAGGGAATGTTCGGAGGTCTGGAGGTACGATGACTACACTGCTATGGAAAAATCACTTGACAATAATAATCAACAGAATAGAAGGGGGTGCAAACCAGACAGAAGCAGGAATGGTGAGTTGCCCCAGGAAGAAACCACTCCCATTCCAAATTCCACCGCATTTCCCAAGCTGTAGCAAAACATATTGATCCTGTAAGCCATCCATCCGTAAGCTTTATAAAACCCAAGAGAATCTATGCATAGCTGACTTAGGAAATACATATTACCATAATAATTTTTTAGTTCTGAGAGATTGTACCTCATCCTCCAAGGAGACATAGCCACAGTTCGAGGTTTGCACTCTACTACTTTTCTCCTTAACCAAGTTCTTTAAAATACTGTGACATTTTCCTAGTTCATTGGTTCTCAAAGGGTGGCCCTGGACCAGCACCATCCGTGGTGCTATGGGGGAGCCTGTTAGAAATGCAGATTTTGGGCCCTTCCTCAGAGCTACTGCATCAGAGACTGCAGGGTAGGGCCCAGCTATCTGTTTCAACAGGGTCTCCGGGTGGAGTGACTCTGATGTGCACTTGACTTTGAGAACTACTAATTTAAATGGTGTGACACAGAAACCAAGCAAGGAATGAGGGCTTGAAAAAGACTTCCAGAAACCTGAATCCCTAAAATACTTTTTTTTTTTTTTTTTGGTTTGTTTGACATAAACTGGAACTAGATTAGTAACCTAGATCCTCTTGTATTTTGCAAACAAGAGATCTTGGAGGGAAGTGGAAAATAAATTTCAAGGCCTTTCATCTCAGTTCCAATGACACATACATTTCAGCATTGCGTGGGGAGGGAGGGAGGGAGAGGAGGAGGGCGGTGGTTAGGTTTGTGGAGGAGAATACACAATTCCATTGGAATCCACGGTAATTTAGGGGCAATTAGCATCTGCACATTCTCCATCCATGAGGCTCCATTAATCCAGTTAATCCTATCCTCTAATCAAAAACAAACATCCCTGAGTGTACTTGGGATCCTTTTAACAGATTCTGCCCACCTGGATGCTGTCTTCTGCCGTGTAATCCAGAGCTTTTAGGAACCACTTCAGCTCCTGGAAAGGGGGGAACCAGCCAGCGCCGTGGCTGGGTCGTGCCAGCCCCTTGGACGTCAGCCCTCTCCCAGGCTGCGCCCTCGCCTGCAGCGCCTTCTCTGACTAGACCTGCCCTCTCCTAGCTATTATTCTAGTCATTCCTGAGACTTCCTTGCTATTCTGGGCAGCCTTTCCTGACAACTTCTCGACTGCCCCTGGGCTAAATACACAAGTTCCTGGATAATACTAATGCCTTGCATGGCTAAATCGCTTCCCTGTTTCCAAAGGCCTCTCCTAGTTGACTTTTCATCCATTTCTCCACTTCCCACCCACTCCCGCCCCCTGCAATTTACAGATAGGGCCACTGAGGCTTCCAGGGATTACGTGGCCTACAAAACTCACACAGCTAGTAAATAGCTGACAAGGTAGGTTCAAATCCACGTCTTCAGATCGGCAGGTGGAGACCTATCATAGAACACCATCTCCATCTGACCACCCACCTGCATCCACAATGCCAATGAATAATGCATTTGTCCTTTCACTGTGTTTATGTCTTTGGAATGTCTTTGTATCTATGGAAATCAGTGCATCTCCCTTAATATAAAAGACTTTAAGGAGAAGAAATCCTATCTGTGTAACTCAGGCTCAAATAATCATGTAAAGTGTTTCTACCTATTCAAAATATTTTCACTTTTATCTACGACACAATCCAATGAGTTAAGTAGAATAGGCAATATTACACCTATTTTAATGGTAAAGAGACTGAAGTTTGGCCAACAAAAGCAACTTATTGGCTCAGATGTAGAAAGTGACATCGTTGGAAACAGAGTAAAGAATTCCAATTTCTTGTGCTAGATATGTGCTTTTGAAATTGTCACCCTGGGGCTCTTGCATGCTTCTCCATGGAAACATGGGCCAGGTAGGGCTCAGGGTATTCTACCTGAGGGTTCAACTACAAGGTTCCCTCCCTTAAAAAGCAGCTTAAAAGCACTGGACGGGCCCTCATTTCCTTTCTAGAGTATCCAGCACAGTAGTATTAATAGTACTCAGGCTTAGGCAGTGGCTTCAGGATAATATCGTTACAGATGGTTCCGATCAGCCTTGAAATTCCCGCAAGCACTTTTCATACCTCCTGGCTTGCAATCATCGTAGGCAAGGAAAACTGCACCCTGTCCTCCGGGTGGGTAAGCCACCCCTCAGCCTTTTCATATTCTGTTCAGTAATGCAACAAATACTTTTGAGTTACTATGTGCTAAGTACTGTGCTGGGGTCTGGGACTAGAGTTGCCCTCACAGAGTATACCTTCTGGTAGACCTGAAACAGATCATCACGCCAATGAGTAATCCCACATCGTGACAGCTATGAAGGAAAGATCCATTTGCTACAGGAAAGAGTAAGCAGGGGGGTCTCATCCAATTGGGAGGTCAGGGAATTACTGCCTGTGGAGGTGACACTGAAGCTAGGTTTTCTCAGAAGAGCTTTCCCGCCTCTGGGAACAGTGTTGTCTAGGCAGGAACAGACTAGCGCCTGGCATGGTTGAGGACTCCGGAGGCGGTGCAGCTGGCTGGGGCCCAGTGAGCACAAAAACAGAAGTGGCAGGAGGTGGGAGACAGGGGGTCAAGTGGAGCAGGGCTTCGAGTCTATGCAAAGCAAAATGGGCAGCCATGGCAGGGATTTAGGTGAGGATGTCGTGACTGACGGACAGTCATAAGGACTTTGCTGTCTGAAGAACAAATCAGAGC
>RJWJ010025518.1:0-23843 GCA_004363605.1 Indri indri | reverse complement strand
CTGGGCGTCCACTGTCTGGAATGCAGAAGAGTGCATTCTCACACTGGAAGCAAAACCAGCTTATGATTTCCCCACAGGGTGTTTCCATCCCTCCCTTCCCAAAGCCCAATGCAAATCATCTACTCTACTCCGACCAGTTTACTCGGCTTCATTCACGTTGTCTTGACTCTTACTAGCGGATGAAATCAGACCAGTCTTGTGGGCTCAGAATTGTTAGCACATGTTGACATGAAGCTCTTGTTATTCTATATGCCAAATGGTGTTTTATTTGACATTTGTTTATTTGATAGATCTCTATCAAACATCTAATATGTCTTAAGCCCTGGACAAGGAGCTGGTGCCTTTTCGCATCTTGTAATTTAGTGCAGAAAGCAAACAAAAAGTGATGATAAAGTACAACAAAGAGTCGATGGAGAAAGTGCCAAATACTGTAGGAACTATAGTAAAGCAAGGGGACCGCACAAAACTCTTTCCTTAAGAAGTGACATTAGTAGAGATATTGAAAATGAGTGGGAGAGACCCAGTTAAAGAGAGAACGTCAAGTGCTCCAGGCAGAGGGAACAGCATAGATAAACCCTGGCGTATTGGAAGAACTAAAAAACGTCCGCTGCAGCTGCGGTGGAGAGAATGATAAGAGTGTGGCAAAAGAGGACGAAGTGGATGAATTTTGAGGATGTTGTCTGAAGCGCTAAGGAATTTGGACTTTAACCTGAGGGCAGCTGGAAGCAGCCTGGAGGAGAACAACATCTTTCAAAACATAGGGTCCCTGGGTACACATCAAACAAACGTGCTTAAAAGGTTGCTGATAAAGAGACTGGGAAGTATTGTTTTCATTCTCGTCTTCGTGCTCTTTGTGCCAGTGGTTAGACCTTCGAAAGTGGACTTCAGCACGAAGCCCTCCTTACAGCCAGGGCACGCTCCCCGACCTTTCCCCCCTCCCCCACCCCTGCTGTCCATGTCGTCAGTACTCCTCAGTTTCGCATGGCTCAGGCTTTCCTTAGACCCTTGCAAATGAAGAGCCACAGACGCCACCACTAAGAGATTGTCAAAGACCCTTGTTTAACAGATGGGCCAACTGAGACCCAGAGAAGGAAAATAAATTGTCTGTGAACCCATAGCAATCGAGGGGCAGCACTTCAAGCCTCTGGCTCCTTCTGGTCACCCCCAAAGAAACCGAACACCAGAGCTGGGACTATGGTGAGAAAAGTGGGATGTATAGAGTGCCAAATTTAAGGAGGTGTCACTCTCAGGTGCCAGCCCTGTACTTCGCATGACCCTGGGTGCCTCCCTTTCTTCACCCCAGTTGGCTCTGCTGCACACACCTTTGAGGGCAGGGACTGTAGCTTCTAGAAAACTCTTTGACATCTCTCATGGTGTTAACGTGGTGCTAAACATATTTTGATGGTCACTATATGCCTACTGATGCTCATGAACAATGGATTTCTGACAAACTAATATGAATGCAGATATTTATATATTTGGGTAGATATGAATCTTAAAAAACAACACAACATGGCCTGGTGCAGTGCCTCACACCTATAATCCTAGCGCTCTGGGAGGCCGAGGTGGGAGGATTTGTTGAGCTCAGGAGTTTGAGGTCAGCCTGAGTAAAAGTGAGACCCCGTCTCTACTAAAACTAGAAAGATTAGCTGGGTGTGGTGGCGTGCACCTGTAGTTCCAGTTACTCGGGAGGCTGAGGCAGGAGAATTGCTTGAGCCCAGGAGTTGGAGGTTGCAGTGAGCTAGGCTGACGCCACTGCTCTGTAGCCCAGGCTACAGAGCAAGACTCTGAAAAACAAACAAACAAAAAGAAAACACACAACATGGAAAGGGCCCGAGACTGGAGTGTAGAGACCTGGATTCTGGCCCCCTCTCTGCCACCAGATTGCTATGGGATCTCGAGTAAATTGTTCCCTGTCTCTAGGCTTCAGTGAAATAAAGTGGTTAAATAAATAACATTTATTGAGTACATACTATGTCAGCCACTGATCATATAGTTCTGTACTTTAACTCATTTAAAGGACTTCCTGGCCTCCAAGGTTCCTTCCGCTTCAGTTGGCTGTGGTTTGAGGTAGAGAAGACTTGGTGGAGAACACAGGACTTCAGACAGACCTTCCAGAGTCCCATGGGGATGTTAATATTTTTAATCATAGTAAAGGCATGGTATCTCAAGGCATTTCTTGGTCAGAAGAGATTTCTAGAAGGCACCTAATCCTGGGACTCATACCGCCAAGGCTACAGCGAGGCCAGCTGCCTCAGAATCACCTTTGGAACATATCTGAAGGCAGATTCTCAGCCTCTGCCTCTAGTGATTCTAATGCAGTGATTTCAAAGTGGGGCCCCAGACTCTGTATTAAAAGCTTCCCACTCGCCACTGGTATAGTAGTCAGACTGATTTTGGAAGCACTGATTCCAACACATTCCCCTATCTGGGGACAGGATCATACTTAGCACAGACCTAGAGTCACCTGGCCTGATCCTAAGTAACTCCTAGCAAACAAACAAATTCACTGGTTGATTAATTCAGCAACTATTAAACATCTGTTGTGTGCTTGGTCCTGAAAACTCAGTACGAGCCAGAACCTTTCCTAGGGAGGGGGCCAGGTGGTGATCATGGGTCCTACTCTCAAGGGACTCCTGGTCTAGGTCTGTCACTTACTTTAGAAGCAAGTCATCTAGCCAGAGCAGAAGGGTGTTAGAGATTATTAACCCATCCCATCATTATACCGTGGAGGAAGCTGAGGCCCAGAGAGGGAAAGCAACATGTTCAAGACTACACAGCCAGCAAATGTGTTTTCTACTCCCAAACCAACTGGAGCTGGTTTGGCCACAGAGAGGCCAAGAAGAATCTGTACAGGGCTTGTTGGCTTTCCCCACTCAGTCTATTACCATTAGATCATTCCCTTTTTGTCCAATCACATTTCTACATGGCTGTCTGCTCTTCCTCAAATCTGAGCATAAAAATGGACAGTTTCCCTTGAATTTTTGGGTCTTCATCTCTGAAGGCTCTGTGTCACGTAAAACTTTGGTTAAATAAATCTGCATGCCTTTCTCTTGTTAACTTGTCTTTTGTTTTGGAGTGTCGGTGGTGAACCTTCCGATGGGGAGGAAAGGGACCACACCCTTCCCAGCCCTGCAGTCCCGATGGCCTACCCAGGAGAGGGCTGCACTCAAAAGCCCGGGACACCCACACTTCGTTTCTTAAGCACTAAACCTACATACAGTAAATGTTCCTGGAAGTCTAACTTCAGGTCTTGCTGAAACTTTAAATCCTCAACATCCAGAGGACCATCGTGAGGTGTTTTTGAAGCCTAGGAATAAGAAATGCTTCCCCGAATTGAGCCTTCCATCAGTTCTTGGGTGCTATTTGGCGACCTTGCCCTGGCTGGAATGGGGAACGCTGTGCCTGCCTCCTCCCGCACTTTGGAGCCCAAAGAGGAAGGGGCCGCTTCCCACGTTCGCAGGGACCCGACCCCACCTCTGCCCAGACTTGCTTATGTCACCGCCGCCCGGGGCCTGGGAGGTGGGAGCGGGGGGCAAGTCGCTCCCGCCCCTGAAGTCCCAGCCGCCCAGTGATTGGCTGCAAGGATTCCGGCCTGGCCGCCGATTGGTCGTGTCTGAGGGCTTGAAAGGTGTCTGGGAGCGTCGGACACCTCAGACGGACGGTGGCCCGGGATCAGGCAGCGTCTGAGGCGAGCCCGCGACGCGCCCGCAGCCCGCCATGGCCCGGCTGCTCCGGGCGTCCTGCCTGCTTTCCCTGCTCCTGGCCGGCTTCGTCCCGCCGGGCCGGGGGCAAGAGAAGTCGAAGGTGAGTGAGCCTGGGGCGGGGACCGAGTGAACGAACCCGGCCCCTAGCTGTCCACCGCGGCGGCGAGGCACCCCTCTTCCCAGGCTCCCCTCCAGAAGGGCGGTACCCAGGTGGGAGGGACGCCCTGAACTCCGTTTGCGCCCCCTCGGCCGCCGGAACCCCCACGGCCTCCGGCGACCTTCTGTCTCTTCGCAGTGCATCTATTGGAGAGCCGAGCCCCGGCGCGCCAGGTGGGCAGAATGGTCAGGGCAGGAAGGTCTCTCTCCCCGAGTTCGCACTTTCTCCCCACTACTCCCTCAGAGTTCGCCTTGCTACATCCGTGTCACCTCCGTACCTGAGCTGCTCCCCTCTAGTAAGGGCCTGGGGCAGGCTAGGGGGACACAGAAAAAGCCCCAGAATCTTGGCATCTGTGTGGGCTGCGCAAGTTCCCAGGGAGACTGACAGGCAAGGAGAAAGGGAAGAAGGCAGCTGAGTGGTCCTGGTCCTGCAGAATTGCTGTGGGGGCTCTTCTAGCCCAGGAACAATAAATGCAGGTAGAAATGCCCACTTGGATTCCAGGGCATGGGTAGAATGTCCAGAGATCCGTGACTGAAAGAGCTCTGGACAGGCAGTGTAGAACACTCAGGATCCTAAGTCCCTGCCCCCTACTTGGCCTCAGTTTCTCCATCTGCAGGAGGCTGGGGGTGGGGGGTGGGAAGGGAGAGCAGGACACAATGAAGCTGATCACTTCAGAGGGGATGCTTCGAGAAGCTGAAAAATCCACAAGCTGTTTTCTGAAGAGCTTTCTGCTGTGGGGCAGCCTCACTACCCAGGACCCACTGTCCACATTGGCCTGAGCAAACCTGGTAGCTGCAGAAAGCTGGGGGCGGCCAAATCACAAGAGGCAGAATTTTCCTGAGCCCCAGGCTGTCGCCAGCTGGGTGTGTGACCTTTAGCTGGAGTAGGGGTGCCAAGGTCAGGGGTGCAACAACCCAGCGGGCTTATCTCCTTGGACAGTATGTGCTGGGTGGGCTTTATAGACCTCTCTTCTTCCCCAGGGGTGGGAGAGGGGTGGTGGTGGAGGAGACAGAAGCCAGGCGTAGGGATAGACCAAGAGACAGATTTCTGTCTCCAGGCTCCCAACACACACACACACACACACACACACACACACTTCTGTAAGCTCTAGCTTTGAGCTTCTGTGTTTTGAAAATCCTCTGGGTCTTTAACATCTTGTAAGTCCATGATTCTGTTTCCAAAATTCTATCCATTTCTTAGGAAGCCCATTGAAAGCACAGGGTTCCTTCTGTCTGTTTTTAACCCCCTTTCTGTCCTCAGCCTAAATCCCATTAGTCAGCTCCTTCTTGGAGTCAGCCTAGAGACTAGATGGCTATGAAGCCACTTTGTCCAAGCCTCCTCCTTTTTATACAGCCCTGTTCATAATCCCCAACTCAGAAGACCTTTTCCAGGGCAGGGATGGGACCGAATTTCAAGAATTGGGGTGTGGGGTAGAGGTGGGGTGGGAGGAACCATAGGCAGGCTAGCACCATAGAGTCAGTCCCAGCCTCTCAGTCTGGGGAGAGCTAGAGAAGGTACAATTGGGCCCTGCCTTGAGAAGGCTAGATGTAAAAACATGAACCTTGTAAATAACTCTGCAGAACTCTGGGGAGGGATAAATGGATTCAGAAATAACAGGATGGGTATTGCCTAGAAAAGTTTTAGGGTGAGGTGTGATCATATCAGATACAACCAGCCAGGACTTGCTGGCTAGTGACAGCCTGGGCATGCCCATCTCTCCCAGGTTCTTAGAGATGTCAAAGCTCTGGGTTTAGGACTCAACCACTTACCTCACCCCCAACTCCAGAGCAAAGGGATGGGGAGGTATGAGGAGAACGGGATGGACCACAGGTGACTTAGCCCCAGACAGATGCTTGCCTCCTCCCGATTTGAAGGGAGGGGCGAGGGAACAAAGGGAATCCTCCTTTTCTTCCTGCTTAAGGCTGCCCAGCCTCCCTGTCCTTGCTCCACAAAAGGACTTTGCAGAAGCTGGAAAGAGGAATAGCTGCTGACGTGCATGGGATCCTAGTAACCGCTGGTTTCTAGGTGACAAACCAGGCAGAGAGGATCATGGAACCACAGGCTGACGGAGTTGAAGGGCCCTTAAGACAGCCCTGAACCTGACTCCATCTTACAGTGGAGGAGCTGGAGCCCCAGAGAAGAGAAAGGGGTAGCCACATAGCATCAGAGGCACAGCAGGCCCAGACCTCAGGTGTCCTGCCTCCCAGGCCAGTTGTTCCACAGCATCACGTTGATGGGAGTGATCACATGGAAGAGGAGGAAGACACAGGACCAGCTGCCCAAGCCAGCCAAGGTCCTAGCTGGGTCCCACCACCCAACTCTCAAGCCATCAGAACTCTCCTCTCTTGTCCAGCTACGAGAGGACTGGGGCACCCTCACTGCCCCTCCCCTCCGTCTCCTCTGGCCCCTCTGTTTCAGATGCAGGGCTTCTGGGATCCAGTGGGCCCAGAGGGAGGAAGGGGGCCCACGTAAGGACTGAGTTATGGCGCTCAGTGGTGCGCACAGGCCCTGGCTTACCCAACCATGAGCCACCCCTCTGACCTCCACGAGTCCAAGCCCACAGCACTGGCCTCACTGGCCCCAGTGGAAAGTGTAGGGGCTTTGTCACTCATCCTCCTCCTGGAGACACCCTGCCCAGTGTATCATCTTCTTCATCCTGGGTAGGGACATCAAAGATCTCTTCACAATAACGTAGGAACCTCTGGGCCCTTCGCCCTAGCTGCAGGCAGAGTAATCACTATCCCTTGACCTGGGATTTCTTTCCAAGAGACTTTCAAGCCTGTTTGATCTGCCAATAGATTCTCACAACCATTCTGGGGAGCAGCATGCTTATCTCCTTGGACAGTGCCAAGGTGTGCCAAGACAGTGAGAGTGACTTGCCCAGGGCCACACAGCCAGCAAAGACTAGAACCTAATGAGACAGGATACCCCTTGCCCCACCCCACCCTGAAACTGTGCCCAGAAGCTTGTCCTCCTGTTGTTTACAAGCTCCGATTACTTGGACAATCGCTCGTCTTTTTTTCTTCCCATGTCCCAGAGCTCATTTTTGGATCAGGGTGTAGTGAAGGAAGTGAAGAGGCTATGGAGATGCCTCACTTTCTGGCTGCCAGACCTCTGTGGCCTGCTGGGGTGTGAGGGTTGTGTCCTGGTTTGTTTGCATTTTAAGGTGGAACTGACCCCAGCTAGGAACAAGGAGGCCCAGGGACAGCAGGAATGTTGAGCTGAGGTCTTGAGCCTGCCTCCAGCACCCACCAAAAGTCACGGGGTGTGGAATATTAGACTCATGTAAAGCGGGAATTTGCACCAGAGCCAAGAAGAGCGTTGGCAGCTGCCAGGGAATGGCCTGGTGCAGGGAGCCCAGCCTCAGCCGGCTCAGCAGGCCTGCTCCATGCACCCCGCTGGGGCCATGCCCTGCCAGTCTGGATCACTCCCTCCACCTAGTCAGGCCCAGACCTTGCCTCAGTGGCAAGTTTTCCAGAACTGATGGGAAGAGAGGGAGTGAATGTGCTTCTGTAACTCCCACCACCCGTCTCTGCCCTCTCCTGGTCTATGACGCTAGTTTGCACTCCATTTGTTTATTGTCTTTCTACTGCTCATGGGATGTCAGGGCCAGAAAGGACCTTAGAGATCACCCTTAGACAGGCTTTACGCTTTTTTCTTTCCCATCGCGACTGGCCCAGCTGCTGAGTCATGTCAGTGATACAATGACACCCTTTCAAGAGTAGACCCAGAGTTTTGTGGTCTGTGTCAGGGACAAAGTAGGGCTGAGTGGGGTCCTAGGTCCCAGCAGTAACCCATCCCCTCCTCTTCCTCCAATCGTCACGCTGTGAAGCCATCAAAGTTGACGCGCTTACCTAGCTGCTCCAGTTCAAGGTTCTCGTTTTATAAATGAGGAAACTAAGACCTGAAGAAAAGAAAGGGCCATTCCAAGACCACACGGGGAGTTAGTGGCATAACTGGAGTGGAAGCCAGGTCTCCCAGCCCACAATCCACTGCACTGCAGCGCTCTTCGTCCTGGAGGTTGATTGTGAGCAGTAGTTGGGCAGAAAGGAAGGTATAATGTCATCGTCACAACTGCTTGCTCATATGGGACATCTAGGAGATGCAGGCACTGTTGCTGGACCCTCACCCTCACATTTAATCCTCACAACAGGCCTGTCCCCGTTCCTGGCTCCCACTCCTACCTCCCTATTTGGTAACGGCCTCATCCTTCCAATCCTCCAGATTTGGGACCTCTGAACCACCACTCTCCATACTGACATACCCTTCCTCCTTTCTGTTCAGTTTTCCCTTCACCATGACCTAGTTCAGGCTCTCATCAGCGCTTGTCTGGACATTGCGACAGCCACCCAACCAGTCTCCATCAGTCCAGCCAGCAAGTCAACCCCAGTGTCAGGGTAATCTCCCACAGAGCCTGGTACATGTTCTCAAGTTGACATGCGATGTCGAAGTAATTATCACAATAAATCATTCTCCAGGGTTCCATAGCACTCACTTATTAAGTGCTTAATATTAAGCACTTATTACGTGCTTTCGTAATCATTATCTTATACAAGGAATTAGCAGACCTCAGTTCTAGTCCAGTTCCAATTCTCGGTGTTGTTCTTGAGCAAGTCACTCTCCCTCCTGGGATTTTCATTATTTTGGAAATAGAGATGTCCAAGTTTCCTTCCAGCTCTAACCACTCCCTGGCGCCGGCTTTCTCTGTTCCAGACGGACTGCCATGGTGGCGTGAGTGGTACCATCTTTGAGTACGGAGCCCTCACTATCGATGGGGAAGAGTACATCCCCTTCAAGCATTACGCTGGCAAATACATCCTCTTTGTCAATGTGGCCAGCTTCTGAGGCCTGACGGGCCAGTATGTCGGTAAGAGCCCACCCTTCCTCCCCGCCGTAGCTGGGGCTGTGTGCACATTTCTGTCGCAGGAGCTGTTCTGGTGTCGGGGGGCGGGATGGCAGTGACCGTGAGATTCCAAACCCCGAATCCCAGCTCCACCGTGTTCCATGGGCCTGTGAAGGTGACTGTATTATATAAGCCTGAGGTGTGATTGCCTCCGGACTATTCCAGGAGATTCCCAGTTCCGATTCTTCATCCCTGTGTACCTCAGCTACCCTAAAAGCCGAGGGATGGAGGAGATTGGGTTTGTGCCTGGAGCTCCTTTTGACTGGATTAAGAAATGGCAGGCGGAGCTCAGTCTTGCTGGGAATGTCTCATTTTCCCTCAGCCCCATCCGCCTTGGTGCTTCGCCTGGCCCATCTCTGGAAAGCGGGCAGTTGGCCTGAGGCCCAAGAGTATGTGCGTCTTATGGGGCAGGGTACATTTCTGAGGTCCATTCTAGAACAAACTTTGAAGACGATCCAGTTCAGCCTTCCCCTCTCCTCAATTTGCAGGTAGGAACCAAGGATCGGAAGTGAAGACACAACTTAACCAGGGTCGCAGAGCTGTTAGTGGCAGAACCGGGCATTTGGCCCAGGTTTCATGACCCACTAATATCCTCATCCCTTTCTGCTTAGCTGGGTCAGAGGAAGGAGCCTGAGGGAACAGGCAGGCCAAAGGCATGTGACAGGGAAATGCTTTGGGGCGGTGCACAGTCTACTGGCAGGGGCTGGGGGCAGGCAAGGGCAATCTGATCTCGAATGTTCTGCCTGACAATCACAGGCAAATTTCTGGAAGTGGAATGACAGTGGGCGGCATGGCCCAGTGGCAGTGAGCTCTCTGTCCAGATTGCTTGTCTAGCCCTTGGAACAGAGCATGGTGCGTTTGTGCAAGAGACAGACCGGGTGTTGGCACTGCATGAGAGGCCAGGGAAACTGAGGAAACTAGGGCGCTGGGCCAGGGCCTCCCTTGGGTTCCTAAATTCCCAAAGAGTATGGGAGGATGGTAAGGGCCCCATCCCACCCCCAAGGAAGTCCTCTGCCTTCTGCCCAGGGATGGATGGTTCTTGCTCCGGGAAGTTCAATCCTAAGCACCCTGAATGAGCACTGAGCCGACTGGCCCAGGTAGTGGGTCTTAGCAGTGGGCAGGTGACTGGCAATTTGAGGAAGGGTATGTCTCTCTTTTCCCTAAAACCTCCAATCTATCCAGATTAGAGTCAGGAGGAAAGGACCCAAGTCCCAGCATTGCCACGAAGCCACTGGTGATCTTGGGCAAGTCCCTTCTCTTCTCAGGAGGCCTCGGTGGTTTCAGCTGCATAATGGGTTGAGGGCAGGGAGAGTGGCGCGGCTAAGGCAGGGCTCCTCGTCAGGCTGCCCTTGTGTCTGCTCTCTCCCTGGCCCAGAACTGAATGCACTACAGGAAGAACTTGCACCATTTGGCCTGGTCCTTCTGGGCTTCCCCTGCAACCAATTTGGAAAACAGGAACCAGGAGACAACTCGGAGATCCTTGCCACCATCAAGTGAGTGCTCACTCAGCATCCTGAGACAGCCCCTCTGGTGAGGCCCGCGTGTCTCGTTTGGCCCCAATGCATGGTGGACATTTATCAGCCACCAAGAACCAGTGTCCTCTGTTAGGAACCCCACTGAGTACGATGAGGGGAAGGGTGGGGAAGGAGAGGGAGGACAGGGGTGGCGGGTTGGGACGTGCATGAGGAAGGAACACCGCTGCGGGGTAGGGGGGACACTGGGAAGGGACCAAGCTGGAAACGAAAACCACAGATCTGCATCATGCCTACCCATTCCGCGTTCACCTGCTCCCGCTATGGAAGAAATCGACTCCCAACAGCCCCTTCCCTGTTCTGTCCCTTTCACTCATTTCTGAGCCCTGTGCCCATTGTCTTGGACCCACCTAAGAACATTCCACAATAGGTATGTCCGACCCGGAGGGGGCTTTGTCCCCAATTTCCAGCTCTTTGAGAAAGGAGATGTGAACGGGGAGAAAGAGCAGAAGTTCTACACGTTCCTGAAGGTGAGTGAGCAGCCACCTGTGTGCCAGGGCTGCAGCCGCGCCTGGCTCCGGCCCACGCCATCCACCTGTTCTTGGGCTCTTGGGGAGTTTTTTGGCATCTGTTGTTCCAACTAGACAGCTTTGCAGACCCTAGGATCTCATCAGCCCATGTTACTGGTAAGGCCCAGATGGGGGTACCCTGAGGGACATGCTAAGGATCTCACAATCTTCCAGAACCACAGCTGGGACTGGCGGGCAGTCCCCAAACTCCCAAACTGGTGCTCTTTTCTTAGTGCCAGGCCGTTCTCCCACCCTAGGAAGGCTGGGGAGGAGGGGGATAGGAGGGGCCGGGGCCCCAAGCAAGGCTGACCCTACTCTCTCATCCCTGCTCCAGAACTCCTGTCCTCCCACCTCGGAGCTCCTAGGCTCACCTGGCAGCCTCTTCTGGGAACCCATGAAAATCCACGACATCCGCTGGAACTTTGAGAAGTTCCTGGTGGGGCCAGATGGTATACCCGTCATGCGCTGGCACCACCGGACCACCATCAGCAACGTCAAGATGGACATCCTGTCCTACATGAGGCGGCAGGCAGCCAAGGGGAAGTAACTGATGCCCGCCCCACCCCACGTCCACCATGCAGGCGCTGGGGGAGGGACTCTGTTCAGGAAGGAATCACATCTCCAACCACACTAACACCTACCACAGACCCCATTCCCATGACACAAGACCCCAGCCTGACACAGATGTGTGCGTACAATTGTGTGCCTGTACCGCTGGGTATGTGGGTGTTTGCACGTGTGTGACTGTGCCCGGGTGTCCAGCCACAGGTGTTTATCTGTGTGAGTATCCGGGAATGTGTATCATCTGTGTGCCCACAGTTGTGTGCTATGTAGTGCTAGAGAACACTACCCCTTTTCTTTCCAGTTCTCCGTTCCGGTAACAATTCACTTAGATCTGAGCCCAGAGGAAAAACCAGCTCTAGGTCCAATCATCCTGCTCTGACCTGGACCTCTGCCCCGGGGCCAGCATCTCCCACTGCCTCCAAATACTGAAGTCCCCAGAAATTTCTGGGTCTGCCACACTGCCCAACCTCTTTCCTCCTTCCTGAAGGGCCCTCCCGAAGCTCCTGCCCCACCCCACAGTTCTCCCTGAGCTCAGCCAAGGCAGATATGAGAGCAAGGGCCACGTACCCGAATCAGGGGTGGCGTCTCCATGAGGGAGGGGCCCGAAGCCCTCATGGGCGGACCTCCCCTGAGCCTGTCTGTGGGGCCGGCCCTTAGTGCATTCAGGCTAAGGCCCCTGGGCAGGGATGCCACCCCTGCTCCTTCGGAGGACGTGCCCTCTCCCCTCACCCTGGTCCACTGGCATTAGACTCACACCCCTGTCTGCCCAGTAAAGGCCTTTCTGCAGCAGCTGAGCTTCCTGTGGTGCTTCCTCAATGGTGGCCACCCCAGCCTGGGCGGGGGTGGGGGAGACAGGGTGGGCAGGGTAAAGGTGGGAGGACAAGAAAAGAAATGAGGGAAAGCTTTGGGCCCCTGTTATTTGGCCTCTTCCTTGGCCTACTCTGCTTCTCTCACTCAGTGTCTACAGTTTATAGAGTCAGTTCCATCTACTCTCATTCCCTCCCACAGCTCTCCAAGGCGGTGAGGGTTAAGATGAGGTGTTCCATTTAACAGATGAGGAAACTGAGGCTCACAGAAGAGCCAGGCCTTACCCCAGGTCTCCTGATGAGTGAGGGGCACGACTGGAGATTAAACCCAAGTCTCCCAACCTCCAGCCCAGGCTCCTTCCGCTGTTGGGGATGCTCCCTCAGCCCCCACCCAGGGAGGCTCTGAGCAGGCCCCAGGCGCTACCAGCCACGGGTAAGGGTGACAGGCACTCAGGAAACGGGAAGAGGGCACTCTGGCTGGCTGGGAGAGGAATATTAGGGCATAAAGGAACACAAGTCACAGAGTGTTGATCTTCGACTTGGATTTATGTCCAAGGTTTGTGCAAACAGCTGCCCAAGGATGGAAAGCCACTCCAGTCCCGGTCTCTGGCACTGAGGGCTTGAACTTCAGGGCCTGGTAGCTTCAGGCTGGGGCCCCTCAGTGGACACGGCTGGCGTGGCCTTCATTCCAGCGGCGATGGCTCTGGCAAGGCTGCTGTGAGAGGAGGCGGAGAGAGCCCCAGAGCCAGAACATGCTGTCGTTCTCTTCTGCTCTGGAGAAAACCCACTCTTCCTGCAGCTCCTCACAGAGGGGGAAGGATGGGTGTCAGGCAGGTCTTGCTACAGAGCTTGAAGCGGAAACTAAACACACACGTGAACTGGGTGTGGCACTTGCAGAGGGGCTGGAACCACTTCTGGGAGGCTCTGAAGGAAGGGGGGGGTCTCAGCTGCATCCCACTCTTAAGACTGGTGTCTCCCAGAGGCTTCAGCAAAGGATGGCAGGTCTAAGCCGGATGAGGCCTCTCTCCACTCAGCGGAGGGGTAGTGAGTTCTTCCTGGAAACTCCCAGAGGAGGAGCCCGAGTGGAAGCCTTCCGGGTGGAGTCTCCCTAGTCTTGTAAACAGTTCAGGTTGGGTCGGGGGTGTGAGCTGGCCGCCCACCTCAGCCTCCTGTCCGGCTGAGGCTCTGGCCACACACAGCACACGGCCTCTAGTTTGTCGGTAATCTGAGGTCAGCTGGCTCTGCAAGACGAAGACGGAGCCAAATGACATGATCTGGTCTCACTGAGGCCCTTCTTGGTCAGTTTTTGCAGAGTCTAAATAAACAAAAATTTTGAGACTTAAAGATTACATGGTACAGTTAGTCTCAAAGTCTTTTATAGCAACCAAAACAGCAACAGTGGAGATGACATGTAGGGTCACTGAGTGCTACTGTGTGCCAGGACCTAGGCTAAGCGCCTTAGATCTGCTGTCCCCAACCCCGGGGCCACAGACCAGCACCGGGTCTGTGGCCTGTTAGGAACAGGGCCACACAGCAGGAGGTGAGCAGCAGGGTTAGTGAGTGAAGCTTCACCTGTATTTACAGCTGCTCCCCATGGCTCGCATCACCGCCTGAGCTCCGCCTCCTGTTGGATCAGAGGCAGCATTAGATTCTCACAGGAGCGCGAACCCCACCGTAAACTGCGCACACAGGGGAGCTAGGCTGCACGCTCCTTATGAGAATCTAATGCCTGATGATCGAGGTGGAGCTGAGTGCTGGAGAGCGGCTGCAAATGCAGATTATCATCGGCAGAGACGTTTGACTGCACAATAAATGTAATGTGCTCGAATCATCCCCAAACCAACTGCCCCCTACCCCCAGTCCGTGGAAAAATTGTCTTCCAGGAAACGGGTCCCTGGTGCCAAAAAGGTTGGGACCACTGCCTTAGGTGCATGGGTCACATAATCCTCACCCAGCCCTGTGAAGCAGGCAGATTATCATCCCTTTGTGGAGAAGGGAACTGGGACACGGAGAGCATTTAAAAAGACTTGCCCCAAGTCCCAAATCTAGGAAGCAGTGGAGCCAAGATTTAAACACAGTCAGTCTGGCTCCAGGCCCAGAAGCAGAGCCACGCTGGGGGAGTGGACAGCCCTGCCCACCAGGCACCCTCTGGCACTCACCGAAGCAGCCTCCACGGAGCCCCACAGGACCTCTAGGTCTCCGCGGGGAACCATCACGAAATGACTGGCCAGTCCAACCCCTTCTTGCAATCACTACATCCTCCAAATCACACTCCCTCCAACTCCGTCCTGTGGCCTCTGCTCGCACACCTTCTGCGAGGAGGTACTCACTGCCTCCCAACAGGGCTGGCTCCATTTCCGCACAGGAAAGAGGGACGCCTAGGAAGTCCCTCTCTGTGCTGAGATGGACCTGGCCTCCCTTTTGTTCCTACCCACTCGTTGTGATTCTGTTCCCAGAAGTCCCACAGGGGAGGGGGTGCCTTCCACCCATGAGAGCCCTGCAGGGAGCAGAGGCACTTGCTAAAGGCTGAGAGTCATCTTCTGCCTCATGGATGCAGCTCCGGGCCTTTCAACCTTTTATGGCAGACACCGTGGCCAGAGGGAGCTTTTCAAACCCAAATCTGGTCATGCCACTCTGCTTTAAAAATGTCCAATGGCTCCATGTCATCCTGAGGATCAGACCAGCCCTCCCACCATGCTCTGCAGGCCCTGCAGGGTCTGGACGTGCCTCGTGCCTACCCTGGTCTTGCCCCCTTCTCTCTCCCCACCTTGATCTTGGCTCCAGCCACCCTCCTCCACTCCCTCCCGCCGAGGCCTTTGCATTTTCTCTACAAGAACATCCTCCCCCACACCTCTTCACCTAGTTAATGCCACTCATTCTGCGGGTCTCGACTCAAATGTTACCACCTATGTCCCCAGGCTAGGCCAGCTCGCTCTCACAGAACCTGCTCTTCTTCCTTCAGGGCACTAAAGTGCAGCCCATCTGTGAGAACCTGCTCTTCTTCCTTCAGGGCACTAAAGTGCAGCCCATCTGTGTGATGTTCGTTTATTCATTTCTGCCTTCCTCACTAGGTAACGTGCTCTCTAAGGGTAGGGACCACATCTGCTTCTGCCCTCTTAACATCCCTGGTACCTGGCACGTAGACGATGCTCCAGGATGAATGGATGAGTGGGTTCAGTCCCCTCACCCTGCAGTCGTCGTCACTCTCCTTTCAACACTATTTTGGAAAGCCAGGCCCTCTCCCTCGCCAAGATGAGAAAGTAACAACATCATCCCCAAACTCAGGCAGTCCTGGCAGATGAGAAGTTATCTCCCCCCAGGGAAAGACAGGATCTAGCTCTCGGGGCTCAGGCTCACCTGGTTCTGCAGGCCTGGCTGTGGGCGGGTCCATCACTTGGGAGCTCTGATTCCGAATCCCTCCGCAGGGTGGACGCCAGGTGTATTCTGGCTGCGACAAAACTGGTGCTTAATAATCAATAACTACACTCGAAAATTACAATAGCAGCTACCGTGCCAGAACAGTACTAAATATATATTAGTCAAGTATTAATCTGTACAACAACCCAGATTGTCATTCCCATTTTACAGGTGAAGAAACAGGCTTTGGGGGGTTAAGTAACTTCGTGAAGGTCATCTAAGTAGGAAAGTGGCTAAGCTTGGATTTGAATCCAGGCCTTTATTACCCCAGAGCCAATCTACTACACTACGCTCCAGTGGTTAAAGATGTTCATAAAGAATGGTCACATGGGGAGAGGCTGGATGAGAGGCTGGTTGAGAAGCTTCTGCAATCGTCCAGGGAGGGTTGGGGATGCCTGAGGCAGAGGGCCTGGGGAAGGTGGGACAGGTGACAGCAGCTCTTTGGAGAAAGACTGATAAAAAGGGAAGAGAAAGCAAAAAAAGAGAAAAGGAAAGGAAAGGGAAGGGAGAGAAACATGGCAGGGCTCTGGAACCCGGTTACACGTAGAGCTTACAGAGTCAAACCCAGGCGGGGCGCAGTGGCTCACGCCTGTAATCCTAACACTCTGGGAGGCCGAGGCGGGAAGACAGCTTGAGCTCAGGAGTTCAGGACCAACCCGAGCAAGAATGAGACCCCGTCTCTACAAAAAATAGAAAAAATTAGCTGGGTGTGGTGGCATGCACCTGTAGTCCCAGCTACTCGGGAGGCTGAGGCAGGAAGATTGCGGGCACCCAGGAGTTTGAGGTTGCTGTGAGCTGGGCTGACGCCATTGCACTCTAGCCCAAGCAACAGAGCGAGACTCTGTCTCAAAAAGAGTCAAACCCAAACTCTGACACCCCTGGCCTGGGGCTCGGAAGGAGTCCTCCTTCACGCCCTGCACTTTTATCCAGCCTTCTCCGGCCTCCACCAGTGATCCTGAACATCTGTGGGCTGCAGGATCCTTGCCCCTGGGCCAGAGCCGGGCCCTGGACACCTGCCTGCCACCACAGTGCTGCCCGGGAAGAGCTGAAGGCAGTTTCTGACCTCTCGCTTAACCTTCCTCTCTGGCAAGTGTGTGGGTCGGCCTCTGTGCACGCCCTGGCGTGAGGGAGGGACGTCACTCACCATATGGAAGAGGCGTGAGTTGGGGAGTGGGGCTGTGTGCTCCATGGCCATGGGGGGCGGGGGGTAGCGGATCTGGGACCAGTCCTCAAAGCCGTGGTGTGGCACCATGGCGGGCACGGGCGGGTAGGCGTAGGGGTAGACCCCGCAGACATGCTCCCGGTGCGGCTCCACATGGTAGCGCTCTCCTGAGGCCTGCAAGAAAGGGTCACGTCCGGCTCTGCCTGCGGTAGGCTGCACAGGCCGTCCCAGGGACGCCTATCTCAGCGCCCTCTCCCTGCGCAGGACGCTAGCTCTCTGGAGGCCGGCACACGGGCACGGAACATCAACAGTGATGACCGCTGACGTGTCCCGAGCACTGACTGCGTCAGTGAGCGCGCCGAGGCTTTACTGCACCACAGTCAGCTCTGGCAGAGAGGCAAACACCTGAGCACGCACTGTCTCTGCCACCAGCCTGTAGCTCCCTGAGGAAGGTAAGATGAGGCAAGCGCCACGTCCTCCCTCCCGCCCCCTCACCTTTGCTTTCCTCTTCTGCTGTTTGAGGGCTTCTCTTGCCTTCTCCTCATCTTTCAAGGCTTTTAGCTGAGAGAGGGAGGGAGAGAAGACTGTTGGCACAGGCAGTTCCTGGCCAGGCCCGGATCTGGGGCCTGACCAAACCAGAGGAGTGACCGGCTGGTCCCCAGGGCCCCCTTGGGCTGCTGCTGGGCCAGGGTCGGCCCCGGGGAAAGTGCCCAACGGGCAGAGCACAGCCCAAGCTGTCAGGTGCGGGTGAGCCCCGCTGTCATGGTGTCTGAGCACAGGTCAGGAGGGGCCCTGTGAGCCTCGCTGCTTCTGTGCTAGCTATGTCTTCGGTTCTATTCTTGAGAGCGGGTGGCTCAGGGCCAGTCCTACATTTGCTCCCCTAGGGCATCAGAGCTGAGAGTGGAAAGTCAGAGCAGGCGGTATCTCAGAGTTAAGCCTTGTCATTGTACAAAAACAAGTCAGAGGAATTTGGCGGCAGAGCCGTAAGTAGAACCAGTGAGCGTCCTGACATCCAGTCTCACCAGGCCCCTCTAAGCCACGCCCCCCTCCCCACGAGGATAGGGCAGTCGCCCCTCCCTCGGTCCAGCCGCTCGCACCTGGGTGTTCGACAGGGTGACCTGGGCCTGGAGCCTCTCCACCTGCTTCTTCAGCTCTTCCTTCTCCTCGTTCATGCGTTCTCGATCGCTGCGCTCCCTCTGGAAGTCCTCCTCGAAGATCTTCACCTGGAGTGGACGGGAGGGGTGGGGTGTGGGAAAGGGGATGGCTCTGAACGGAGGCTTCCCCCCTGCTGAAGCCCAGCCCCCATGCCTCCTGCTGGGGGTCACAGGTGGAAGGGCTGGCTTCACCCCATCTTGGGGGTCACTATGGGGAGTGGGACGGATGCTCCTCCAGCCACCGCTCCACCTTCAAACAGAGCAGTCCTGCATCCCTTGATCTCACATTCTGGGCTTTGAGGTAGGGCTTTATTTGAACAAAAGATCCATGGCTTAAACAAAAAAGGTTGAAAGCTATCAACCAGTGCAATCCTGTCATTCTGCTGAGGTCGGCAGAGGCGGAGGCCACAGAATCCGAGTGTGGTGGACAACTGGAGTCTGGGTCTGCCGGCCATGAGAGCAGAGGACCTACAAACTGTCCCAGGGCTTCGGGATGCCCGGGCAGAGAGTGGGCTGGGTGGGACCCTGCCTCTGCCTCTCAGCCTGTAGTTTCGCATCCTTACTACACATCAGTTGAGACACTGAGTTCGAGATGATCCAGATCAAAAGCGTAGCATTAAATAGCACAGAAACACACGGGACAGCCCAGCCGTAACCTCTCAATTGCCTTTCAACCTTTCTGTGTCCCCAAGGAAAAAGTCTCTGATTTATGCTAGTAAGTCTTTAACCACAGCTAGCAGGTCTTTCTAGTAGTTGCCAATCACCTTTAAATGAAGGGAAAAAGAATTCAAAGGTTCAGAGTTTTCATCAGTCAGCAGTATCTGACTAGAGCTTAATAACACTGTTTTGTTTCTACCGTATTTATTGTTTATGATTACTCTATTTATGTCAATAATTAATAGGTATTTCCATTTATGGTAGTGATATAAAGTTCCCTTTTAAATACATGTATTTGGAATTTATTTTTTTATATATTAGATTAATAATAGCACAGGTGGGGTGGAGACATGGTTAAATCGTAGAGGGGGTCGAGGACTGACTTAAGCTGGGGATACGCTGCTGGAAGCAGGGGTCCTGGCCAATGACCAGGAAGTGGACTATTAATCACAGGTTCCACGTGAGTCCAAGCCCGTCCTGGGCCCTGAGGACGCTCCAGCTCCCCTGAGCACCTCCTGCCTGTCCTCCCGAGCCTCACCTGCTGTTTCAGCAGCTCGTTCTGCGTGACCAGCTCCTGCTTCCTTAGGAGGCCGCCTGCTCCTTCTGGGTTCCCAAATGCCGTGGGTGGAGATGATGGCGGGGCCTGGATGCTCAGTGCCTCCTCCAGGGCCTGGGATCAGGGAGACAAGAGACACAGCCATCAGCAGGAGCCCCTGGAAGTCAGGTCCCTATGGAGGGTGACCTCAGGGCTCTCCTTCTCGACGGTAACGATAGTGACAGTAACCAGCACCACCAGTACTACTTAATAAACGTTGCCCTGTTTATAAGCACTCTATCTATACACATCATGTCGCTGAATCTCTACACAGTCCTATGAAGAAAACGCTACAACTACCATCCCTGTTTTACAGATGTGAAAACTGAGGCTTAGAGACCTGAAGTGACTTGTCCAAGGTCACACAGCTAGTAAGTGGCAAAGCAGATTCAAACCCAGCATGTGCTCTGGACCAGCAGGCTCAACTGGAGTCCTTGTCTACTAGAAGGTGGAATCCCCCTACCCAGAAGAGGCATGGCTCAGGCCTTAGCATGCAGACCTAAAAAGTATATTAGGTCTCTGGGGGAGCTTCAGGCTCCCCAAAACTGCCCTGCTCTGGGATCCTTCAGCTTCTGCTGGATTCTTGTTTCAGGATCCCATTCCCACCCAAACTAACCCTTCCATCCTCAGCTCTTCTATAGTTAGATTAGACTGGATTTTAACTTCCACTTGGTTAATACTTTATAACACCAAAAATGGGCTGAAACATCATCTAATAACACTTTGAAAATTAAAAAAAGTACTCACTCTACCATGTTCACAAAATACGTCCCTTTATGTCAACAGTGTGCTCCCATCTTCTTAAAAGGTTCCTATTAACTGTTTTTCTGCTTCAACTCTGTTACCATGGAACCTTACAACGCTGGACACCTCTCAAGCTGGCCGCCTTCGACTGATCGCCACCTGGACTTCAGCCCCTGGGCAGCAGGGACCCTGCTCACAGGCCCCAGCGTCACACTTGATGCCTCCCATGACCGTGGGAGATAGAGGAGACTGTCCCCAGCTTGGACTCGGGCCTCCGCTCGGTCTCCTCAGCTCCCCAGGAAGCTGCCAGACCCCGGGAAACTGCCCGACTGAGAATGAACTCAAGATGCTCTGAGGGGGAGTTACGGTTCCGCTTTACCCTCCTGCTCCACCCTTTTAGATGAGAAGACTGAGGTCCAGGGACAGGGAGACACATGCCTGAGGTCACAAACAAGGCAGGCCACCTGCCTTGCATTACATATCCATGTGGGTGTCTCTGTCCCCAATTCTGCCAAGGGAACCCACAGGGCTGTCTCTACAACCAGCAGCATGGACAATAAATATTCTGCCTGGATTTAAACCCCCGAGTCTCCCAGCTCAGGACAGATCTTTTTTCCCTCGGGGAACAGGTCCCAAAGGCCCCAGACTCAGCACAGTCAATGCTTACAAAACGCCAGAACCAAACAGAAGAGGCTGCCCCAGCAGAGCCCGCCGTGACCAGGGTCGGGAGGCAGAGGGGAAGGAAACGCAGTTGGCGCAGAAGGAAGAGGCAGGCCACGGACGTAACCCCTCCAGGCCTTCGTGGAGTGTGTCCTTTCAACGCTCCCTCCTGTCAGCTCGCTACCCTTAACCCTGGGCTGGCAGGTGGGTAGGGCCGGAGTGATTCCAACCAGGGCTCGGATGGTGGAACTGAGGCCCAGAGAGGCTGGGGTGGCTAAGCCGGGACTAGACCAGCCCCAGACCTGCCCAGCCTGCTGCCACTCCGCCTTGGCTCAGACCAGAGCTTCTGCTTCCCCAGCCCCACCCTGGGTGGGCTCCCTGGATCCCACTCCACAGGGGCGGGAGCCCACAGCCCGTGCTCTCCCGCTCCCTTGGGCGAATGCTTCCTGAACATGTGCTTGCTGTCAGGCGCTGTGCAAGGCACCGGGGGTACACACCCCAGTGAGGGTGCACACCTCTCCCCATCAGATGCGAAGACAGAGAATTAAATAAGCCATCACAGGGAAATGCGAGCAGGGGCGTGCAAGAAGTACTTTTGGAGCACAGAACGGGACAAGCGGAAGGAGATTCGGGGAAGGCTTCGCTGAGGACGTGGTAGTAAAGCTGACCCCGACGAGCTGCAGTGTGGCCAGGTGAGCAGGGAGGGGACGAGTGTGGCACATGCAAAGGCCAGCAGGGCAGCGCGCACAGGCTCATCCGGGGCTGGCTCACTCAGGGTGTGTGGCCGGGGGCAGAGGAGGCGGAACCGAGAGGCTGGCTTGCTGCCCGGGAGTCACCCTTCCTGAGCTGTAGTGTTGGGGGCACCGGCAACACAGTGGGTGCTGCAGCTGGGCGCAGGGAGGCCCTGCCCGTCCGAGGACTAGGGCCAAGGCGCCCACCTTGTTGAGCCGCTGGATCTCCTTTTCCTGGTACTCGCGCTGCCGGGTGAGCGGGCTCAGCTGATCCTGCAGGTACCTGACCTTCTGGCGCAGCTCCTTGGCCTCTGCGGTCAGCTGCTCCTTGTCGGTCTGCAGAGAGCAGGGGGTTGGTGAGCAGGGAGCCTCTCCAGGAGGCAGACACCTGCCCCACCTGCCCTAGTCCTCACCCGTGCATGCCACAAGGCTCCCGTGCAAGGCACCTGGGGTCGGAGCAGCAATGCCAATACGGATCTGCCCTCAGTTATTATCTCTCAATTTAAAATAACAACTGAAAAAAAAAAAACAGGCTGCTCGGCTGAGTGATCAGCCCTGGACTCTGATGCCGACTCCTTCACCAACCTGCTAAGACCCAGGCACTGCAACAGCCCTTTCCCGGCTAAGCTCACCCACCTGCCATGGGTACGCAGTTCCTTGTGTGAGTCACGGGGGGGCCTCAGGAGGGCTGAGCGCCCCAAAACTAAAAGCAAAACTCTGTGCAATTTTCTAGGGAGAAAAGCCATAGTTTCCACCAGATTCACACGGGGGTCTTCCATGATCCACAGAAAGTGATAAACTACCAATAATCCCTAAAGGACCTTTCAGCTCCTTACAGTCCCTGAGTCTAGAGGACAGATGACACTCAAAGATATAAACTTAGCATAAGGTAGAAAGTATTCCCCCAGGGAGAAACCAATAAAATACTGTAGGATTGAAAGAAAGATCACCATAGCTGGGAAGAAACCAGGAAGGCTTCACAGTGGAGGCACTGCTCCCATACCCATTAGGGGACCATCAGGGCTTCATCACAGCTGGAATGGCCTTTAGACAGAATCAGGTCCTACCCCTTTATACGATGGGAAACGAATGTCCAGAGAGGGGAGGTGACTTACCCAAGGCCACATCGTAAAGCTGGGTCTAGGACCCAGCTGTCCTAATTCCACAGCTCTCTCCCCTTTCACATGGAAGGAAGTGTTTAAACTCGGGGAGGGCAGCACAGTGCTGTGGAAGACCGGGCACACCCCAAATGAACTGCACATTCCTATGTGCACAGATGGGGGAAAGGTCTGGAAACAGATACACCAAAATGGCAGCAGTGCTTACCCTGGGGAGGGCCTGAATTCGGGTGGGGGAGGTGGTCCAGGCAAACTGTTACTTGAACTGTATTGTGCGAACATTTTACAACTATGTATTCACATCATGTGATTAGGAAGTAAGCCACAGGGGTTAGTTTTCATCCAGCCCGTGTGACCTTTAGTCAATATTCTACAAACCAGCCAGTGAGTTGTCTGCAGCCAGAGACAGCTGAGGACAGCCTTGGTCAGGACTTGCGGGAGCTGTTCGGGCCTCCCTGCTCGAGAGGCCCCCAGCGGAAGCCTGGCCTCTGTCCGGTGTCCTTATCTACACAGGGCCACACATGGTCTTGAAACTCCCTGCCTTCCCTCTAGCTGACAGGGAAGAGTGGTCACATTCCAGAGATTTGTCTCACCTTTCAATGCGAGGGAGGGGAAGGGACCAAAGAATCAGGATGTCTGGCTGGGAGTCACCAGATGTGACTAGTGCTCATGAGAAGAGGTGGGAGGTGTCCTCCCTAGCCACAGACAAGGCTGACTGTTCAGATAAGGCCCCCGGTGCCCCATGCTGATGGGGGGGACTCTGAAAGGCAATCTGTGTTGGAAATGTCCATTTTTAAGCTAGGCAAAAGCAGCCTGTGCCCAGTTCCCATGCAGGGGAAGACATCGTGACATAAATATAATCTGAGAGTCTGGGAGTCCAATGGCCTCTCCCTGCTGCTCCAGGATCCCGGAGGACCTTGGCTGGTCTGTCACACACAGAGCACATCCTGCGGCTTCAGAACACTTGTTCCTGGTCCCCCAAGACTGAATCTGGTCCCCTTATGCCCACTCTCTGATCCCCGCAACTTCCTCTTTGTAGTAACTGAACACGCTTTTACTTATTTGCTTCAGTATTAGTTGTTTAGCATCTTCCCCAGCAAGGGCAGGGTTGGACTGTCCACACCGAGTCTCTGTGCCCAGCACAGTGCCAGGGTATGCTCTGATGACAACTGCCCCGCTGCAAGAATACGCAAGAATCTCTCTTACGTTTCAGCCCCTCCCCCACAAACTGCCATCCCTACTCTGAACCCCAGCGCCACCAAGTGCCCTAGAGCAAGCCTCCTTAACTCTCCAGCACATGCCTGCCTCCCTGTCCGGTCCCCCAGGCCCTAAGATTTTAATTGAACAAAAAAAGTTCTTCTGAATGAAAACAAGAAAATTTGAAAAGCACTAGGTAATCCAACCTCCTCCATCTTCAGACGGCAAAC
>RJWJ010025517.1:0-23824 GCA_004363605.1 Indri indri | reverse complement strand
ATTCTGTAGGTTGTCTGTTTGCTCTTGTGACAATTTCCTTGGCTGTGCAGAAGCTTTTTAATTTGATCAGGTCCCATTTATTTATTTTGGTTGTTGCTGTGATTGCCTTTGGGGTCTTCTTCATAAATTCTTTGCCTAGGCCAATGTCTAGAAGAGTATTTCCAACTTCTTCCTCTAGAATTCTAATAGTTTCATTTCTGATAAATGAATTCAGTAAAGTTTCAGGATACAAAATCAATACACACAAATCAGAGGCTTTCATGTACACCAACAGCAGTCATACAGAAAACCAAATCAAAGATTCAATTCCCTTCACAATAGCAACAAAGAAAATAAAGTATCTAGTATCTAGGAATATTTTTAACTAAGGAGGTAAAAGACCTCTACAGGGAGAACTATGAGACACTGAGGAAGGAAATAGCAGAAGATGTAAATAGGTGGAAAACCATACCATGCTCGTGGGTCGGCAGAGTAAACATTGTTAAAATGTCTATACTACCCAAAGTGATCTACAGATTCAATGCAATCCCTATTAAAATAAGAACAAAATGGGAGGCATCCATTTACCAGACTTCAAACTCTATTACAAAGCTGTAATATTAAAATCAGCATGGTACTGGCACAAAAACAGAGCCATTGACCAGTGGAACAGAACTGAGAACCCAGATATAATACCATCCTCATATAGCCACCTAACCTTTGACAAAGCAGAGAAAAACATACACTGGGGAAAAGAATCTTTATTCAATAAATGGTGCTGGGAAAACTGGATAGCCACATGTAGAAGACTGAACCAGGATCCACACCTTTCACCTCTCACAAAAATCAACTCACGCTGGGTAACAGATCAGATCTTTATATGTATAACAATTTCTAGTTTTTAAAAATATGTCATTATCATTTGACCCTGCTAATTTTTTTGCTGTACAGAAATTAATGTTTTTTTTATTTTTTTAGCCTACTTCATCAATTTTTTTCTTTCATGTCTTCTAGATTCAGAGCCATTAGAGAAGCTTTCTCCACTTTAAGGTTATAAAGTAATTTGCCTATTTTTTAAAATGACTTTTATTATTTCATTGTTTTCTGTCATACGTGGAGTTTATCGTGGTATTTGGTGTGAGAATATTTAACTTTTTTTTCCTTCATATAGCTGCACAATTATTTCAAAGTCATTTATTAAAAAGTTTTCTTTTCCAAGCTATGTTACCTATTCCTGTATATGTCTGGGTTTATTTCTAGAGCTGCTATTACATAGTTTTGTTTGTATGCTAAATATATTGTTTTTCATCATTGAGGTTTTATAACAATGTTTTATTATATGGTATGGTCAATTTTCCTCATTGATCTTAGTTTTCATAATTTTACTGCTGTTTTTGGTATTTTATTTTTCCATATGAACAATAGAATTAGCTTGTCTAGTTCCAAACAAAAACATGTGTGTAGTTTTATTGAAATCATGTTTAATTAATGAATTAATAGTCCTCCAAATAGGAGTGACATCTTTGTGATATGGAGTTTTCTCTTTTAATAACATAGTATAGTAAAGGTATTATATAAAAGTTTAATTTTAAAATAAACCTTAAACTAAAAACATGTAATTTTCTAACTTTTAGAGCAGCGATCCCTAACATTTTTGGCACTAGGGACTGGCTGGTTTCATGGAAAACAATTTTTCTGCGGGGGTGGGGGAAAGGTGGGGTGGAGCCCAGGAGTTGATGTGGGGTGGGGTTCCTAACAGGCCATGGACTAGTACCAGGCCAGGGACTGGGGGCTAGGGACCACTTTTTTAGAGAATTATAGTTAAAAAAAAAAAAAAAAACTAAGAAAATAAGCCATATACTAAAAGAAACATACAAATGACAAAACAAATTCCAAATTTGTCCGTCATATCATTAAATTTAATTGGGCTTTATTCATTGGTTTCATTGGTTTAAAGCAAAACAGCTTTCATTGCATCATGAAACCATTTCAAGTCTATAATATACACAAGAGACATTTTAAAAGTAATGTGATTTGATAGGTTAAAATTAAAATATAGGCAGATATACACCAGGTAAATAGAAACCAAACAAAATAAATTCAGGTCTTAGTATCTTAATATTAAACTCAGTGTAGTTCAAACCTCCAAAACATTAAATGAGATAAAGAAGGGTAGTTTATAATTTTAAAGAATATTAATAACAATAAAGGGGTGTATGTGCACGTATGTGTACATTTTGTAAGAACATTCTTTTCAATCTTATTTTTTTTTTTTTTGAGACAGAGTCTCACTCTCTTGCCTGGGACGAGTGCCGTGGCGTCAGCCTAGCTCACAGCAACCTCAAACTCCTGGGCTCAAGCAATCCTACTGTCTCAGCCTCCCGAGTAGCTGGGACTACAGGCATGCGCCACCATACCCAGCTAATTTTTTCTATATATATTTTTAGCTGTTCAATTCATTTCTTTCTATTTTTGGTAGAGACGGGGTCTCGCTCTTGCTCAGGCTGGTCTCGAACTCCTGAGCTCAGAACAATCCGCCCGCCTCGGCCTCCCAGAGTGCTAGGATTACAGGCGTGAGCCACTGCGCCCGGCCTTCAATCTTATTCTTGAATATTCAAAATTTTAGTTGGGTATAGAATTTTAGGAAGCCAGTTATTTTTCCTAACCATTTTGAAGAATTATTTTCTATTATCAATCACTATTCTCTGACACTCTTAGTACCATTAAGATACCTGCTATCGTTTTATCATTTCTTTGCAGATAGATTGCATTTTTTCCAGTTGCTTTTCAATTTTTCTATTGTTTTTGCTGCTCTACATAATGTTACATGTGGATTTTATTTCCTTTTTCCTGCTAGGATTAAATATTGTGTTCCTTCCCAATAATCCTTTATTTCATCAATTCTGGGAAAATGTCCGTTCTTTCTTTTCTCTGTTTCTGAGATTTGATTAGAAATATGCTTATTTTTAATTCTCTTCTCTACATTTCTTAATCTTTTAGTTTACATTACATTTTTTCTTCCATTATATATTCTGGATAACTAAATCATATATAGCTCCCAGTTCAATATTCTCCGTCCATCTATGTTAGATGGGTTTTTAATTTTAATTATTATATATTTTTTATTTTTAAAAGTTTAATTTGGTTACTTTCTCTATCTGCATGTTCTTCTTTCAAGAAATTATATATTATAGTGGGTAAGAACACAAATTTTGGAGCCAATCTGCCCAGGATGCAGTACGTTTCCACCATTTACTCACTGAGAATTCCAGCAATTCACTTTCCTCTTGATGCCTCTGTTCTCTCAGCCATAAAACGAGGATGTAAGTGGTTTCATGTTGTAACCAGTCTCTTGGTTTGCTCACTGTACATCACTTGTTTTCCAACTCTTTCATCCCTTATGTAACCAATTTTCTCCTGAAATTATTGTTATTTAAAATAGTGTTTTCTGTTTCCTTGAATGTACTCACCTCCTTAATTGTCTTCTACTTTTCCCCAGATTTATTGACATATAATTGACAAATATAAATTGTATATATTCAAGGTGTACAGCATGATCATTTGATATGTGTATACATTGTGTAATGACTACTACAAACAAGAAGACTAATACATTCATCACCATCCATAGTTACCATTGTGTGTGTGTGTGTGTGTGTGTGTGTGTGTGTGTGTGTGTGCGTGAGTGAGCTATATGAGGCTATCTATCCTACAGAGCCCACTGCCATGCCCCCTTCTCTGCTGGGAGGGGTACAGTTGCCTTCAGTTTACAAGTGGGAGCTCTTGGGCAGAAGAGAATGCTTAATGGTTTCCTTTGTCCCAAAGGGTGCTTTGGCATGGTGCACTCTCCCTTCCCCTATGGGAAGCCTGCTCTGAAGGTTAGAACTCTGGATCCCACTGGCTGTTTTTGTTTACCACAGTGGATGTTGGGGAACTTTTTCAGGGAATCCAGCAATGTGGAGAAAGAAAGGCTGAGACTCCTAGGACAGGATGAAGGCTCACAATTGGTGCACAATCAGTATGGCCCCTGCCACTTCTGCTTGAGTCTGAGGGGAGGGTATATGACACTATGCGAGCTGGCAACCCGGTGTTCTGCCCTCAAGGGGTTCTCAAATCACCACTCAGCTACTCAGCTGTGCATGCGCTCACAAGAGCAAAGGGGCTCTCTGACAGTTTGGAAGCCATCAGTCTGCTGCAGGGATGAAGAGAGCAAAAAACATCCCTACTACCCTTTCCACAGGAGCTCAAGTTCCTCAAGGGTTGATCTTTGCCAAGCTCTTGCTACCTACTTTTTCTGTGCCCCAGCTTCTTTTTGTGGGTTCTACAATAGGTTACGGTACTCTTCCCTCAGTATTCCACTTTGGCCATGATTATTCACCAGTATTGTTGGTTCTTCTTTCTGAGGAAAACTGGTGTTTGATGTCTCTAGTTTAGCTGTCTTGATTTAAAACAAAAAGACTCTGAAATTTTATTGGAACATACCTATGCCTATTAGTTTGCATATTGTCTATGGCTTCTTTCCTGCTACAAATTGGAGTGCTGGTGGCAACAGAGATAGTGTGACTAGCAAAGCCAGAAATATTTAATGTCTTCTCTTTATAGAAAAAGTTTGTTGACATTTAAAGTATAAGATCATGTGTCTAAAATAAATTTGAGACCTACTGAAATGAAGGAACTGCAATCATTGCAAAAATGTAACAAAGAATTTCCAAAATTTTGGATAAAACCAGTGAGACCAAGATTTCCAAATATCTGTTATTAGAGGGTTTTGAACTCAAATTAATTCTAGCTTTCTTCTAATCTTAGGTGTAACCATCATGTCCTACAAATATTATCTTACTTGCATTTATCCATAAGCTGTTGATCTGAGAGGTGTATAAATTAAAGCAGGATGGATATTTGGGTGAGAAAGTGTGGATTTTTATTGATAGATGACAAGGAGATCCATATAGACGATATTCTTTTTTGACAGCCATTTTAAAAAGACTACTTACAAATGAGTCATTCCTTGTCAAACTTGAGGAAATTTGCTTAAACTATAATTTGGAAATAAATACATATTTTATGCTAAAATGATAATTTCAGAGAAAAACATTTAGCATTTTGCTTGTCGTGGATGAACGGGGGATCAGTCACAACAGGAATTCATTTGAGCATTTTTTTTATCCTGTAAAAGTTTCCTCTAAATCTTTATTTTCCCTTTTACTAAAGTCTTAAATAATGTAAAATTTCTGAGTTTACCTGCCATTGTAGGTACATATCCTTTTTCTTTTTGAAAAACAGTCCTGATAGCCTTGAATGATAATATTTGACTATAGTTAATCATTTACCCTTTTATAGATAAAACATTTAAAATTATTTTCAGTTCATTAAAAAGTTTGTACACTTCTCAATTTACCGTTCATATCTAAATGTCTGTATGCCCCATTAAAAATACATGGAATAGTCCAGGTTAATTTTTACTGGTGTATTTAAATTTTTATTATGAACTATTATAACCACATAAAAATTTGTTAAAATATATAAGAAACTCCTGTGTACCCACCACCTAGCTGAAGAAATAAAACATTACAAATGTAGTGGAAGGACTCCATGTAGTTCTGTCCACTCATATTCCTCTACATATGGAATTTGTCACTCATGTATTTTAATAAATAATTTATATTATTTTTTCCTGCATGTGCATAGTAGTTCCCTTTGCTCTGCCACCTTTTCAACATTTGGTATTGTAAGACTATAAATTTGGCCAATACAATATGTATGAAATGGTATATTGTTTTATTTTTTATTTCAGAATATCATAAGGGTACAAATGCTTTTGTTACATAAATTGCCTTTGTACCACCCGAGTCACAGCTACCAGTGTGCCCATCCCTCAGACAGCGTGCACTGTACCCATTCCTTGTGAATTTACCCATCCCCTCCAAGTTCCTCCCACCTGCCTGACACCTGATGAATGTTACTTCTGTATGTGCATGCGTGTTGATTGATTATTGTTGTTTGGTTTATAATTTATTGTTTACTAGTGTGATTGAGCAGTTTTTCATGTTTATTGGCTCCTCAAGCTTATAATTGAGTGAAATGCCAATTTTGCAATTGGGTTGTGTGCCTTTCATTATTGATTTGGAAATGGTTTTTATATACTGTGGATGTTAGCCCTCGATGAGTCAAGTAGATTGAAAATATTTTCTCCCAGTTGGCGGATAATCCTTTCACATGCTTTGTAGTGTCTTCAGACACACATATTTTTTTAAATTTTAATCTAGTCAATTTTTCCTGTAATGCTTATGATTTTACAGTCTCTATTTAAAAAATTATTTCTTAACCTGTAGTCACAATGATATTTTCTATTTTATATTGACAATGTTAAAGTTTTTCTTTGTACTTTTTAACCCCCCTGCCAATATTGAAGAGTCAGTCTTTTTTCTACTGGTCAGTGATTTCAATCCTGTCATTGTCTATTAACTTCATATGTGTGGATCTGTTTCTGGGCTTTCTATGCTGTTTTATCATGTATTTGCTTATATTACTATATGAATTACTATGCCTTTATACCAAATTTTTATATTGTTTAGGGCAAGTATGCTCACTTTCATTCACTTTTTTGGACTGTCTTAAATTTTCTTGGCTCTTTTATCTTCCACGAAAAGTTTGGAATCAGCTTGTTAAATTACGTAAAACTCTGTTAGAATTATGAGTGTAATTTCATTGAATGCATGTATTATTTTGGGAAGAATTAACTTTTTTCCAATACTGAGGCTTCAAAGGTATATATTTTCACTTATTTATGTTGATTTTCTTACACAAAAGTTTATTATTTTATCCCTAATGGCTTTTGCATAACCTTTCTTAAATTTACTTAGTACCACATAGTTTGAAAGCTACCGTGAATGGTATCTTATTAATATCACATTTTCTAACTCTTTATTACTCATATGTAGTAGTGCAATTGTTCGTATTGTCCAGCAACCTTGCTGATATCTCTTAAGCCTTATAATGTGGTTTTTTGCATTTTCATGTGGTTTCTCTCAATATTCATACTTTCTGCAAATAAGGGCAGCTATTTTATACCTTTCTAATCTATATATCACTTTTTTAAAACTGTTATTGATTGATTAGATCCAGTGGCATGCTTTAGAGAAGCAGTCATTGTAAGCATCATCACCTCATTCCTCATTTTGAAGGGAATGCAAATATTGTTTGCATCAATAGATCACCATGTAATTTATCACCCAAAACGGGACCTTTTGTGAAAAGGTGTATGTATACGTTTTCTATTATTGCTACAATACATTACCACAAACATAGTGACTTTAAACAACAAGATGTTATTATCTACAGTTTTAGAGGTCAGAAGTCCAAAATGAGTCTCCCATTAAGCTGTTGGAAAGGGTGTGTTCCTTATATAGGCTCTAGGGAAGAATTGGCTTCCCTGCTTTTGCCAGCTGCTAGAGGCTGCCTTGGTTTGTGGCCCCCTTCTTCCATCTTCGAAGTTATAAAATTTGCAACTCTCTGACCATTTTTTAAGTAGTCACATCCCCTTTGATTCTCTTTTTCTGCATCCCTCTTCTACTTTTAAGGACATATGATTATATTGGCCCACACAGATAATCCAAGATAATCTTCATATTTTTAAACAATCAACTGATTAACAATCATCAATTTCATCTGTAATTTTAATTTTCCATTGCTATGTAAAGTAAAATATTCACAGGTTCTGGAGATTTGGGCATGAACCTTTTCTGGGGCTGCACTATTCTTCCTACCACAGAGTGTTATTAATACTCGCATTGGGACACAGGTAATAATGAATTTTTCCATGGAAACCAGTTCCGTATGATTGTCCTAATTAAGTATGTGTAAAATGTATGTTTCTTTGCAAATAGACATTATCAAGTTAAGAATGCACCCTTCTAACCCTTCTAACCCAGTTTGGTAAAACCTACATCAATATGTTTTCTAACATTAAAATCATGAATAATTCCAATTTAGAGATGGGAGGGGTGTGTGTGTTTGTGTGCATGTGTGTGTATGTTTGTGAACTTAGATTGCCTGTATTATGGAGGGGTTTTATATCTATATTCATAAACATAAGTGACCTTTTATTTCATTTTGCCATTCTTCTCCAGTCTTATAAGAGTTATGTTACCTTGTAAATTTCATTCAAGATATTCCCACTTTGTCTATTTTTTGAAAGGTCTTCAAGTTTATTCAGATTTTCCATTTCACTTTGAATCCATCTGGGAAAAATCATAATTTTCTTAAAAATGTCTATTTCCTCCAACTTTATAAATGTATTAGCATAAAATTCTTTAAATGATTAGTTTTTCAAATATCTGCCCTATTTTATGTCCTGCTTTTAATTCACGGTATTCTTTTCTGTACCTTCTTGTTTTATCACTCTTGAAACAGTTTTCTCCATTTTATTATTATTTTCAGAGAATAAGCCTTTGGCTTATTTGATGCTTATTATTGTATATTTTTCCTATTTTATTTTTATTCTTTCATTTATTTTTTTCTTCTTTCTAAATTTCGTTGGGTTAATTATATTGTTCTTTCTTTAAAAAATTCTGCTTAGTTCATTATTTTTAATGCACTTTAATATTTTAAACACTTTATGTTGTAAATTTCTGTTTAAGTACCATTTATCTGCAGCCTATAAGATTCGTATATAGAATTTTTATTATCATTTAGTTCTAAATATATTGTAATTTATAATTATTAATAATTTATGGGTGTATCTTTGCATATTAAGATGTATGTAGCTTTTAGCTATTTCTTAATATACCATATGTTGTATGATTTTTATAAATATTCCATATGTCCTTAGAAGGAATGTACATTCTTTAATTTTACAGTACAAATTTTCATATATGTCCATTAGCTCAAGCTAATTGTGTTATTCTAAGCTTTCCTGACTCTTCTATTTATTTTTATTTTATTTTTTTGCTAAAATTTGTATTGCCTTACAGAAGTATAACAGTGGTTATTATTATTTTATGTTGAGGTTAATCTCATATTTTGCTTTATATTTGGATGAAACCACTGAATCAGTTATTGGCATATGTGTAGCAATTATATAAAGAGAATAGATTGGTGAAATTTTATATATTTTTTTAACTGAAAATGGATGCATCAAAGAAGTTAGTTTTCTTTACTTAACTATTTTTCTCTAATCTATAATAAAGACTGAAAACAATATGTTGAGATTACTACTGAAAGAATACCATCTATGTATACAATTAAGGGAGGCATTGCTCTATTAAAATAAGTTGCACTTGAGGACCTATCTACTTTGTGTATGCTTGGCATATCACTTAATGATAGAGGTGTGTTGACATGACCTATATATTAGGCAGAATTCTAAGATGTCCCCCACAAGATTCCTGGTCCCTGGCATACACACTTCTTAGTTATTCAGTCAAACCCTAATGTAGGTACTGCTATGAAGTGATTGCAGATGTAATTAAGGTCCCAAATTAGCCTTAAAGTGAAGAGATTATCTGGGTGGCCCTGAAATAATCATATGAGCCATTTAACAACAATTTTCTCTGGTGGGTTTCAGAAGAGGAAGTCAGTATGCATTGCTAATGCAATTCCTCTGATAATGAACTGTGGGAGGCTCCTAGGAAATGAGAGTGGTCCATGACTTATAGTTTGTGGGAGAACAAAAACCTCTATCCTTCAACCACAGGGCAACAACTTCTACCAATAACCAATGAACCTGAAAGAAGACACCAAGTCCCAGATAGGAACCTCAGCCCAAATCAGCCCTGATTTGCTTTCAGCCCAATGAGACCTTGAGCAGAGAATCCAACCACATTGTGGAAAACTTCTTTTCCTACAAAATGTATGAGTGAATAGATTAGTGCATTCCAATTTGGAAGCCCTTTAGTTCTTTCTCTTGTCTAATTGTACTAGAAGCTAGAATTTCCAGTACAGTGTTGAATAACAGTGGTGAAAGTGGGCATCCTTGATCTCCAACAACTCAGTAGAAAAAAGATCAAATAATCTGATTAATAAATGGACAAAACATCTGAATAGACATTTCTCAAATGAAGACATACAAACGACTAACAGATATATGAAAAAAATCCTCAACATTGTTAGTCATCAGAGAAATGCAAATCAAAACCACAATGAGATATCATTACACCCCAGTTAAAATGGCTTTGATCAAAAATACAGGCAATAGTGAATGCTGGTGAGGATGTGGAGAAAATGGAACCCTCGTTCACTGTTGGTGGGAATGTAAATTAGTGCAACCATTATGAATAACAGTATAGAATTTACTTAAAAGGCTAAAAATAGAACTACCATATCACCCAGCAATCTCATTGCTAGGTATATAACTAAAAGAAGGAAATTCAATATATTGAAAAGATATCTGCACTCCCATGTTTACTGAAGCACTATTCATGATAGCCAAGATTTGGAATCAACCTAAGTGTCCATCAATGCAAGAATGGATAAAGAAATGTTGGTACATATACACAATGGAATATTATGTAGCCATTAAAAAAGAATGCAATTCTGCTATTTGCAACAACACGGATGGAACTGGAGAACATCATGTTAAGTGAAATAATCCAAACACAGAAATGCAAATCTAATATGTTCTCACTCATATGTGGGAGCTAAATATTAAAAACAATTGATATAATGGAGACACAGAGTAGAATGTTGGTTACCAGAGTTTGGGTAGGGTAGCATGGATGGGGGGATAAAATGGGGATTATTAATGGGTGTGAAAATATAGTTAGAGAGTTAAATAGAATGAACAATATTTCCTAGCATAACAAAATGACTATAATCAACAATAAGTTAGGGTATACTTCAAAATAACTAGAAGAGTGGAATTGGAATGTTCCTAACACAAAGAAATGATCAATGCCTGAGGTGATGGATACCAATTACCCTGATTTCAGTAATTCACATTGTATGCCTGTATCAAAACATCACATGTACCCTATAAATATAAACAACTATTATGTAACTATAATAATTATAAATAAAAAAATAAAAGAAGGAAAAGAAAGAACAAAGTTGAATGAGTAACATTTCTTGGTTTCAAAACTTATGACAAATCTCTAGCAATTGGGACTGTGTAGTACTGGGATAAGGATAGACATGTAGGTTAATGGAATATAATTGAGACAAAAAATAAACATTTAATTTTATAGTCAATTAATTTTTGTCAATGGTGCCAAGAATATTCAATGGGGGAAATATAGTATTTTCATAAAATGGTGCTGAGATTACTGAACATGGAAGAGAATGAGAATGGAATCCTACCTCACACCATCCGCAAAAATGAACACAAAATGAATGAAATCCCTAATTAGGATAGGTAAAACTGTAAAAATCTTAGGAAAAAACATAGAAATAAGCCTTTGTGACCTTGAGTTAGGCAATGATTTTATAGATATAACATCAAAAACAGTAATGACAAAAGAAAAACTAGACAAGTTGGATTTCATAAAAATATAAAAAAAACTATTATCATTCACATGACATCATCCAGACAACCCACAAAATGGTAGAAAACTTTTGCGAATCATATATGTGATAAAGAATTTGCATCTGGAATATATAAAGAACTACAACTCAATAACAAAAAGACAAATAATGTAATTTTAAAATGAGTAAAAGATTTGAATAGATATTTCTTCAAAGAAAATTAAACAAATGAACAATAAGTGTGTGAAAAGTTGATCAACATAATTAGTTATCAAGGAAATGAAAATCAAAATCACAATGAGATATATCACACCCACTAGAATGGCTATAATAAAAAAAGATGTAAAATAACAAGTATTGTCTATGATGTAGACAAATTGGAATTCTCATACATTGCTGGTGGGAATGTAAAATGTTGTAGCCACTGTGGAAAACAACCTGGAAGTTTCTCAAAATATTAATGCAAAGTTTTCACATGACTAACAATTCTACTCCTAGGTATGCAACCAAAAGAAATGAAAACTTACATAAACACAAAGACATACATATGAATGTTCATAGCAGTAATATTAACAATATCCAGAAATTGGAAACAATCAAATGTCCATCAACTGCTAAATGGATAAATAAAATGTGTATATCCATACAATGGAATGCTATTTAGCAATAAAAAGAATAAAGTACTGATACATGCTATAACATGGATAAACTTTGAAATCATTATGCTAAGTAAAAGAATGCAGACACAAATACCACATATTGTATGATTCCATGTATATGAAGTGTCCAGAATGGGCAAATTTATAGAGAATAAATGTAAAATTATTGATTTTCCAGGGTTGGGGTGGTGGGGGAGTGGAGAGTGAATGCTAATATTGTGGTATTTCTTTTCGAAGTGATGAAAATTTTCAAAAATTGCTTGTAGTGATCATTGCACAACTCTGCAAATATACAAAAATATCTTTAAATCGTCTAATTTAAATGTGTGAATTGTTTATTATGTAATTAATATCTCAATAAATGCAAAATGTATTGTGATGTAAGTTTTTATATCTCAATTTAATTTTAAATACATTAAGTGGTAATTAAGAAAAGACATAGAATATAGCTTGCTATGAGAAAGCCAGAGGCATACTACATAATGCTCTAAGTCTTGTAACTACTCATATTTAATACGCTTTATCTAGAAATTACATGCATCATAATTTCATGAAATAAATCCAAAGGACATTTAGGGACACTAACCTGATTTTGAAGTATACATTTGGTATTTCATTGGGCGTGCTGACTTTGATATTAAAATGGAATTACGAAATGTCTGAAATAAGTACTGTTAATGTTTTGAATTTTGAATTTTCTTTCTATTAAAAAAGGAGGGAGAAATTCATAGTAACCTTATGGTGAGACTGGATCAAGATGACTGGATCAAGATAGAGTCAAATTAGTAAGGGAAAACTGAAAAAAAAAATTATCCATTACCTAGGGATTTCTAGATGTATGAGTAAATTCTCATAGCTGAGTGAATCTAATGTCTAGATAATTAATGAAACTTTCCATTTTTCCTCAGTCTCCTTAATATGTTGTAGACTGGGCTCTGTCTAGCAGTCCAGTATACATAAGAGGGAATCATCACATACTGGTAAGTGGAGGAGGAGTTTGTAGAAATGGTATACCTAGCCAAAATATCTATTAATTTGCTAAGTCTGATAGGATTTCTTTAGCCGCAAACTTTAACAAACTGGAAAAAAAAAAAAAACAGCTCAAAATAGAACAGATCGATTAAGACAATTTTATCTGCCTGTTAATAAGGGTAGAGGTCACTAGCAATTCTACTCACCATTCTGTCTTTAGTTCCTGAAGACAGCTGGATGAACGGCAGGACAAGCTGAAAAAAATTATTCATCATCTTTGTTGACATTGGAACTATGCAGAGCTCATAGAGTACCACAAAGCTATTTAGATGCATTTTCCCTAAGAAGAAACTACATCACTAAGGATTCCAGGTTAAGAACAGAGTAAAAGAGAAAATTATGTTGTTACAGCTGGAGAATTTCAAAGGTAATTTAATCTCCAAGGGAAATCTCAGTCTGAATTCACAACATCACTTAGCAAATGCAGTCATGTTGTGCTGCTACTATATCAATAGGATTTCTTGTGTTAATTGAAAAGGAAGAAAAATATAGCACTGAATAAAAAGATGGAATATCTCCCCTGTGTTTCTACCATTTGCCTAAGTAACCTGTCTTCTTATGTGTTGACAATCACTAATGATGCCAAATGGAGCTAATAAAAGTCACTTATATCATATCTTGAAATATGAGAATATATAACAGGAAATTTTATTTAATTTCAAATAATTTTATTTAACTTCAAATGAAGAATACTTGAGGACTTACTGAAATAAGCCAATTATACGTTAAACAGCAATTTAGTTTGGAAAATAATGTTAAAAGAAACAACATACAATTAAAGGACATTTCAACACTGTTATCTGACATACTTTAAATTAGTTTAGAGCAGCAATATACAATATAAATATAATGTGAGCCTCATATGTAATTCTAAATTTTCTGGAAGACCCATTAAAAATGTAACGGCCTAGGGAAAGAATTTATGAAGAAGGTCCCAAAGACAATCACAGCAACTACAAAATAAATAAATGGCTTCTGATCAAATTAAAAAGCTTCTGCACAGCAAAGGAAACTATCATGAGAGCAAATAGACAACCTACAAATAGGAGAAAATATTTGTGTGCTACACATCCAATAAAAGGCTGATAATCAGAATCTACATAGAACTCAGGAAAATCAACAAGAAAAAAATCAAACAACCCCATTAAAAAGTAGGCAAAAGACATGAACAGAAACTTTTCAAAAGAAGACAGAATAATGGTCAACAAACATATGAAAAAATGCTCAACATCTCTAATCATCAGAGAAATGCAAATCAAAACCACGACAACATATCACCTAACTCCAGTGAGAATGACCATTATCAAAAAGTCCCAAAACGATAAATGTTGGCATGGATGTGGAGAGATAGGAACACTCATACACTGCTGGTGGGACTGCAAACTAGTGCAACCTCTGTGGAAAGTAATATGGTGATACCTCAATGAGCTAAAAGTAGAACTGCCATTTGATCCAGCAATCCTATTACTGGGCATCTACTGAAAACAACAAAAGACACTCTATAAAAAAGACACCTACACCCGAATGTTTATAGCAGCACAATTCACAATTGCAAAGATGTGGAAACAACCCAAGTGTCCATCAATACATGAGTGGATTAATAAAATATGGTATATGTATACCATGGAGTACTACTCAGCCACACACAAAAAAAAAAAAAACAATTATAGCACCTCTTGTTTTAACCTGGATAGAGCTGGAGCTCATTCTTCTAAATGAAGTATCACAAGAATGGAAAAACAGGCACCACATGCACTCGCCATCAAATTGATACTAATTGATCAACACTTATGTACACATATGGTATTAATAGTAACAGTCATCCGGTGTCAGGCAGGTGGGAGGGCAGAAGAGGGGATGTGCATATTCACACCTAATGGGTGTGGTGTGCACTGTCTGGGGCATGGACCTGCTTGTAGCTCTGATTCGGGTGGGGCAAAGGCAATATATGTAACCTAAACATTTGTACCCCCATAATATTGTAAAATAGAATTAAGAAAAATGATTTTTAAAAAGGTAAAAGGAAATGAGTAGAACTATTTAATAATATATTTTATCTAACCCAATATATCCAAAATATTAACATTGAAAATTTTTAGCCAACATAAAAATATTAGTTAAATATCTTATATTCTTTCTATATAATATGTCTTCAAAATGTGGTGTTTATTTTACGTTTACCACACATTTCAATATGGACTGGCCACATTTTAAGTGTTCAATAGCCACATGTCACTAGAGGCTCATGTAGTGCACAGCACAGTGTAGATAGTGTTTGAAGCTGTACAATAGGGCACCTTCCCATTTAGCATCAATAATTCTATATAGATCTTTGGTGAGCATTTTATTTGGCTATGGTATGGTACGGTAAAGCACAAGCAGAGGGCAAGCAAGAAGTATTGTGGTTTACTATAGTCCTCTTTTACCATGAACTACTGGGTAGAAAATTTGCACATAAACATAAAATTAGTTTTTTTGAGCTCAACACAAGTAATGTTCCTCTGTCCTGTTTACTGATAGTTGCAATGACAAAAGACATAACTTACATTTTTTGTTATATTTATTTTTTTTTAATTTGATGATTACATAGATACCTATTGGTAGTCAAGGTATCCTGAAGTCAGAGGTCCTGGATATGTCCTGGATATGTCATTGCTTTTTGTTTGCTTGTTTATTATTGTTTTTCCTCTTCCTTGTTTTCTGAGATTGGTCATTGACAGCAATGTACCAAGTACTTCATTTCAAGGTGTCTTACAATTGACCAGAGAGTGAGTAAGTCTTAAATGAGGGACATCTTCAGAAACATAGGGCTAGAGACCAGGAAAATTATTGGCGTGGCTAAATTTAAGCACTTGCATATGGGGGGTGGTGCACTTTGTTATCAAGCAGGCTGAGACATGGACTGCAGCAGGGATCTCACTAGATTACTTAGCCAACACAGACACTAGACTGTGGAAAGTCAGAATTTTGGGCTTAGGAAGCATGCTGGGCATGATTGGATTTGGAGATTATTTGGGAATTGAGAGATAACAGTCCCCAGTGCGCCTTATCACACAAGACAGAAATCTACATATTACTTTTAATTCTTCCTTCTCTTTCACTCCTTACATGGAAATCAACTCCACTCCCAGGCCTGTCAGTTCTTCTACTGAAAGAGTGGAACAATCCTTCTATAATTTCTCATGCATCCTACTTTTAATTTGTTGATCATAAACTATCTAGGATATATATTATTATTCTTTGCTCAGAGACCAGGCCAGGTGTGGTGGCTCAAGCTTGTAATCCTAGCACTTTGGGAGACTGAGGAAGGAAGATTGCTTGAGGCAAGGATTTTGAAACCGGCCTGGGCAACATAGTAGGACCAGCGTCTTTACAAAAAATTAATTTGGCTGGCCATGGTGGCATGCACCTGTAGTCCTAGCTACTTGGGAGGGTGAGCCAGGAGGATCACTTGAGCCCAGGAGTTTGAGGTTACAGTGAGCTATGATCACACCCCTGCACTCAAGCCCGGGTGGCAGAACAAGACCCTATCTCAAAAGAAAAATTAAAAAGACCAATGAATAAGTCTATGTCCTTTCTCATAACTCTTATTAGAAATACACTGTATCTGAATTTTAAGAAGGAGTTTACACAAGTTTTTTGTGTTGTTATGAAAAAGATGACTAAAATTAGGCTGTATTATTATAGAATACAGTTATGTGGATTGGTTAATAAATAAATACACTGAATGACTAATTAATGTTATTGATGTAAAGTATAGTATAGTCTATTCTGCCTAATCCTAGTCCCTGTCTATAGCATTGAGCAGAAGGGAAAATTATTTTGCTGAAAATGGAAAATATATTGGTTCAGTAATTATATGCAATATATGCAGTTAAAAGATTTTGTTGGCATATTCTTGAATATGGCTTGTGTGTTACTAGAAAAATGTACCAAATCAGTGGAATTAGACAGCTAGAACTTTATGAATAAATCACATCTTGGTCAGTAGGGCATGAAGATGCAGGCAAGACAAAGAGGGAGATATTCTATACTTCCATGTTTATGTGACCACAGAAGTAAAGTCAGCAAGGAACACAAAGACTAAGTAATAAAGAGGTTTTGATCCTGGATAACTTTGAATGTGCCCCCCCCCACCCCACACACAGGTTGCCCTGGTTACTGCTTTCCTTTATGCTCATGACATGATAATGGACAAAGCTGTGGGCCAGTGAGATAAGTAGTTACGCGGTGTGAAACCATACATATTTCCTCCAAGCTTACATCAAGAAAAGCACTAGGGCGAAGTTTGGTTTTTGTCTCCTTTACTGCCATAATCTGTATCATCTAACTTCTAGCCACAACAATTCTATTCATGGCAGATAGTTCAGATGATGAAACAATAGAACTACTGTTTCTCATCATTATGATCAATTGGGCTATCTTGCTGCTGTTTTTGATAGTCTACTGCCTAAAAATCTGTTGGTCTCTCTTGTTTTCATAGAAGACTGAGCCCTTCTAGTTTTCGTAAATAGAATGTGACCACATTGAGAAATGTCAAATATAAACAATATTGGATGGAATCTTTCCAACAGGCAAGACTAATAGGTCAGTATTTATTTGTCTTATTAATGATCCAAGGAAGTATTATATTTAGCAGAGGTTACAGGGAAGCAGTATCCAGACAGACAGAGGTGAGATTATCTTTATGAAAGAAATAAGGAAACAGATTTTGATACCTAGCTCTAGTTGAATTATGGTGCAAGTCAGAATATGAGGAAGAAATTTGTCTGAGTACAGAGTTAGAGGAAGCTTCAGGTAATCAAAGATTTATATTTAAAGTCTCATGGAAAATTTAAGATATCTAGAAATGCATCCTGGCCCTATTACAAGTAATTCCACCCTCAAGGGAATGTGGGAAAAATTCGGAGGGTTGTTATTGTACCAAGAACTGTCAAGTTTAAAAGGCAAATTCTGACAATATTTTGAAGTTGTACTATCAGTCACCCGTTACAAAAAATGTTGACACCAGATGTTTTGAATGTGGAAGAGGGTAGCAATGGGTAGGGGAGTTTTTTTATTGACTATGCCTTGAAAAGTGTTTAAAGATAGGAACAAGATTAAGGGTAAATATTAGAAAACATTGAATAAAGTTAGGCCCTATATTAGTAACATTATTTTTAGTTTGAGTAACTGTTTTAAAAAATGTTATATTTAATCTTTCTTTGCAGGCAAACAACTATGGAATCAAAATAAAATGATATGACCATCAAACTGTAACTTGGACTAATTTACTGAATGCCAATTTGTTTTAAAATGTGTTTAGAACTTTCAGATTTTCAAAAATAATTACCAGTTTGGGAAGTGCCATTTCAACAAAAAATTAAAACTATTTAATTGGGAACATAAAATAAAGTTTTAAGAAATTGTTTTTGAAACATAGTTTTTGGTACATATATGAATGTCCTGCCCAAGTTAAATGCATGGATTCTGTGTGAGAAGAGTTAGATGGCTACATATTCCCTCAGTTTGAGGACACACTGTGATCCACAAGTATTCTAAAAGAGACTAGGACTAGGATGCTCAATTAACCTGTCATTTAAGTCACTAATCTTTGCATTCAAGTTATGTAAAGCCTTGGCCATATAAAAAAGAATACAATAATATTTCTGAAATCCCAGCCTGTATTTCCAATAACCTGCTTAATATCTTCATTTTAATATCTGTATAAAACTGAGTTCCTCTTATTGCTCTGTAAGTCACTTCATCCCACAGTCATCTCCATCTTAATTAATGGAAACTCTGCCCTTTTGGTCCTTAGACCAAAATACCTTGCTATCATATTGACCTCTTTCTCACATCCCATGTATTGTCTGTCCTTAAATGTTATCAACTCTACACTTGAAATATATTCCAGATTTGACCACTCTATTTCCACTGCCATTACCTTGGTCCAAACCACCACCATCTCTTCCCAGATTACTCTAGTAATCTCTTAACTGGTCCCTCCAACTCTTCCCTTGCCCCTTTTAGTCTAATCTCAACACAAAGCCAGGGGATCCTCTCAAAATGTAAATCAGATTATGTCACACTGTGAAAAACCGTTCATAAACTTCCCAGCTCATTTAGAGTAAAAGCCAAAGTCCTCACTATAACAAAGGCCCTGAGTCATCTGGTTCTCTTCTTTCCCCCACCTCTCTGACTTCACCTTTTTTGACACCCTCTCTTCCCTTCAGCCATACTGACCTCCTGGTTACTTTCTATTTCAGATATTTGTCTTCGTGCTTTTTAAATTTCTTTTATTTTTCTTTATTTAAATGTATTATATTTTTATTTTTATCACTTCTTAAGCTAATTAATTTCCACTATTATCTTTAATAAAAGAGCCACTTTAGCTGAATCTAGCAGGTTTTGTTATTTTATATTTGGTGTTGTCATTATTATCTGCTTTTACATATTTTTGAATTTCCATCATTTGTTTTCTGACATGAATATGTTTTAAAATCCCCAAATGTATACATATACCAAATTTTAATAATCCACTCATGCCTCTAACCCTCGCTCGGGTGAAGCTAAGATGCAAAATGTAACCAAAATGTTTGTACCCTCATAATACCCTGAAATTAAAAAAAAAAATCCTAAATATATATTTTAACATCATCTTTTTATAACTTATTTCTAATTGAGTGCATCTAGCCAGAAAATACAATCTGGGTAACACTGAATTCTTTAAAATTTGTTGAAGAGGTTGATAGCCTAATATGAGGTTAACTTTTATAAATGTTTCACATATGCTTACAAAGAATGTTATTTTTTTAACTTGCAGTATAGGAGTAAACTTGTTAATTTTCTTGCTTGAATCATTATCAATCTATTTGTACTTGCAATTACTAATATATTTGGATTTTCTATTCTATTTTAATTGCATCATCTTGCAATTTTTCCTTGATTGCTTTCGTGTCTTTCTGGCTGTTATTTGATTTGGTGTTTTATTTCTCTTGTTTCACTTTTTCTCTCTGTCTACTGCTTCAGAAAATATACAATATATTTCTACAAATGGTTACACTTGTAATTTTTAACATACCCTACTTAATTTGAGGTCCAAAGTTAGCCATTACCTTTACTGTCCTTCTGGACAATGCAATATAAGGACCTTAAATACTTTAACTTTGTTCATTACTGATCCTAACTTGCTGCACTAAAATAATAATAAAGACTCTGAGACATAGTGAATTTTAAGCTGAGTTGACTGCTGAGCAAGGCATAGAAAATCTGATTCAATACAGAGGGGTTGGCTCTGGGATGGGGTCTTCTGATTAATTTTCCAAGAACATCTCCAAGACAGTTCAAGCACTGGGGATTGACATCTAGCCATAAAGAGGAGAGAGAAGCCTTTATACTGTCTGCCGGAACAAAGTGAAGGGCATAGCCTAGAAAGACAAAGGCAAAATCTAATAGTCCTAGAGGCTCCCGGGGAAATAGTTCAGCTGGATTCAGCCAGTTTCCAGTAAGGGATCATGGTACTTGGCTGATGTCAGCATTCCCAGCTGCAAAGCTGTTCCCAGGGCCCCATGGTAAATATGCAGAATTTGGTTTTGGGTATGCATATTACCTTGCCTTGTTCCTGGGCTTGGAGACCCCTTGATGTATTTCTTGTTGATTAGAAAAAATAGGTGTTCCCTAGCCCCTCTTTGGTCAACCTACAATTATGTAACACAGTGGGGGTGAGGTTTCTCTTTGTCTTGCAGTACACTTGGTTGCTGTCCAGCCTGCTGGCCAAGGTAAGCAGCTCTCTGTGGGAACTTTGGACATGGTGCAAACAGAACATCTATGCTCCATCTAGCTGTGGAATAATGAGCCTTTGGAGAACCGCATGCTCTCTGATAATTGTCTACTTATATATTTTTCCCCATAAACTCTGTTATTTCTGAACCAAGTGATGATAATGGTGTATATGTGTGAATGTCTTGCATAACAAAAGGCAAAAAACATAATTTCACAAAGCAAAGTGTTTAGATGGAACAAATCTTTATCTTGTTAGTTAAGAACTGGCTGGTTGTAGAGGCACTCAGACGCAAACCCATTGGTGAGCCCTAAATCCTTTTGTTGGGTCTAGTTACTTGTTTGCTATTTGGCTGTTTTTCAGCTGATTCTGACTAGTTTTCTATAAGCACTTGCTCTGATTTTTTTTTTTTTCTAAGACCTAACTGTTGGCTACTTTACAGCCTCCAGGCTCAAGGTCATACAGAAATCAAGTCCATATGTACATGCTAAACGTTCAGAGAAAATTTCCTTTTTTTAACAGTTTTTTTAAATTTTAAAAATATTTTAGCTCTACCATTTTTATATTCCCTCAAATAGGACATTATTGTTTTATACCAACAATTTTTGTTTAGTTTCATCCACATGTCGAACATTTTCTGTGCTCACCATTCCTCTGGCCTCTTAGACTTAAATTCTGAAATCATATTTTTTATTCTAGAAATACATCTTTTAGACATTTCTTCAATGAATCTTTTGATGATAAACTCAGTTGATTGAAAATCCTTGCAGGATTTTAGCTGGGATAGTGTCATGTCCATAGATCAAGGGGGTGAGAAACAAATCTTTCCAATATTGAGTCTTCTAAACCATAATATCCTATCTTCATTCCTGACATTTATTTGTACCTTTTCTCTTTTTCTCAATAGGTCTTTCCAGAGGTTGTTCATTTTAGTAACTTAAAAAATAATCTTTTGGTTTGATCCTCTCTATTTTAATTTTGTTCTCTCTCTCATTAATATCTGCTCCTTTATTATATCTCTTCTATTCTCATTGGGTTTATTTGACTGTTGTTTTTCTAATTTCCTGAGATGAATATCACTGATTTTCAGCCTTTTGTTTCTAACATAATCACGTAAAGCTCTAAGATTCCCTTTGATTACTGCTCTAGCTGTATTCCACATGTTCTGATGTGTCAGATTTGCATTGTTATTTAAGGTAAAATATGATCTAAGTGAATGCAATTATTATTCTTTTTTAGTCAATGAGTTATTTAGATATATACTACTTAAATTTTAGGAAATATGGGAATTTTATACTTAATCATTTTGTTATTAATTTCTAGCCTTATTGCATTTTCATTAGAGAATATGGATCTGTATGTTTTCATTCTCTATAAATTTGTTGAGATTTACTTTAAGGCTCAATATATATTTAATTTATATTTATAATTTTGTTTTGGTCTTAGTCTCTTTTATTTAATATTAATATCATCAAGTTTCTTTTGGTGGGAATTTACTGTATATCATACCCGAATATCATATTCTATCCATTTTCATTCAAAATTTCTTTTTTCTCATATATGTATATTTAAAATGCATGCAGTAATATGATTTTTGGTGTACAGTTTTATGAATTTCAACAAATTTATACACTCCTGTAACCACTACCACATTCATGATAGAGAACAGTTTCATGACCCCCTAATATTCCCCCATGTTGCTTTTTCATAGGTAACCCATCCCTACATTCCAAAGACCACTAATCTTTTTTGTATATCTATAATTTTATCTTTTCTAGAAAGTCATATATTAATAAATTGAATCATACATTATATATCATTTTGAAAGTGGCATCTTTCACTTATCATAATCTATTTGATATATATCCATATGGTTGCCTGTATTAATAGGTTATTCCTGTTTATTTCTGAGTAATATTCGTCGTAAGGATGTATCACAGTTCTCTTACCTAGTCACCTATTGTGAAATATTTGGTTTGTTTACAGTTTTTGATAATTATGTATAAATTTACCATAAACTCTTACTTATGGTTTTGAGTGACCCTAAAATTTCATTATTTTATACAATGTTTAATATTGAGATTGCTTTTTTGTCTGTTAAATGTATGTTTAACTTTATAAGAAACTGCCAAACTGTTTCCAAAATGGTTGTACAATTTTGTATTTTCACCCACAATGTAGGAGTTTATAAGATTCTACGCATCCTTCTCATCACTTGGCATTTTCAATTTTTTTAGAAAAGTGAATTTTTAAAATTTTAGAATGATTTTATATTTACAGAAAAGTTGCATACGTGGTACAAATAGTTCCTATAAACCTCATATCCAGATTCCTCTTTTGTTAAAATCTTACATTATCATGGTACATTTGTCAAAAGTAAGAAACTGACATTGGTACATTTCTATTAACTAACTTTATTTAGATTTCACAAGTTTGCCCATTTCTGTCTTCTTTGTGTTCCAGGACCCAATGCAAGGCATTGATATAAAAATAAAAAAATTATACACCTGTCAAGGACACTTACCATGAATGGAGCTTGCGGGACTGGAAGTTGTACTGGGTGAGTCAGTGAGTAAGTGGTGACAGAATGTGAAGTCTTAGGACATTATTGTACACTACTGTAGATTTACAAACATTACAGCCATTCAAATTATTAAATGGCCATCAATTTCTGTGGTTGCAGCTTTCTGAAATTTTTTTGTGTTGGTTTTAAAAAGTCCTGGGCTGTTTTGTCAAAGATTAGGTGGCTATATGAGGATGGTTTTATGTCTGGGTTCTCAGTTTTGTTCCACTGGTCAATGGCTCTGTTTTTGTGCCAGTACCATGCTGATTTTAATATTACAGCTTTGTAATAGAGTTTGAAGTCTGGTAGATTGATGCCTCCCATTTTGTTTTTATTGCCCAGAATTGTTTTTGCTATGCGGGGTCTTCT
>RJWJ010025516.1:0-23802 GCA_004363605.1 Indri indri | reverse complement strand
GGAAGGCTCAGCCTTGCGTCTCCCACTTCACCCCAGACACTCTGCAAGAGCTCAAGCCGGCGCGTGGCTCCAGACCCTGGGGGAGTGTGGGGAGCCTTCTGGGCTTGGGCTGGTCAGGATTTGAATGAGCTCAGCAGAAAGGGCAAAGGTGGGAATGAGTTGGCATGATCCTGGGGCAGGGGGAGGCGGGGAGGGCAGAGTGGAAACTGAGAGACCGGCAGGGTTTGTCTGAAAGGGAGGGTGTTTTTTTTTTTTTTTCCCCAGTTGTTTTTTTAATTAGCCAAGATTCCTTTGGTTGCAGAAAATCCAACCCAAACCAGCTTGAACCACCAGGAGACTATATTCACTTATGTGAGTGCAGTGTATGTACATAGTTCAGCTTCAGGTGCCGTTTGATCCAGGAGTTCAAATTATGTCACCGAGCAGCAGATTTCTCTCCTCCTCTGTCTCTTCAGCACTGGTGTTCTCCCCGAATGCTATACAACCTCACTGTCAGCCACTCACTCTTCTTGGTAGCAAAGTTGCTGCCATAGCTCCAGCCCTCACCTAGAGTGTCTGAACCATCCTGTAGCTCCCTGGCAAGCCCTAGCTCTCACTCTCATTGGCCCGAATTAGGTCATGTGCTGAGCCTGGAACCAAGCACTGAGGCCAGGGAGTGGGACATTACGATTGGGTCAAACGGATCCCACAGTTAGGGTCTGGGGGCTGGCAACCATCTCATTCAAGCTGCAGGGTTGGGGTGGAAGAGGGGGCTCTCTCATGTAGGGACTGTGGTGGGCACAGTGGAAGGAAACAAGTGAGTATGTAGCCCTCTCTAGCTGGCTGAGGAGTCTGGACCCAATTAACTAGTATGGGTACGAGTGTGCAGGAAGACCCAGAGCCCACTAGGAGTCCTGAGCAGGGGGTGGTGTCTTCCGGGAGCTGTTCCTAGACAGGGGCGGCCCCTGCCCCAGGCTTCCCTCCCAGCAGCCTGCGGCGGGCCGGGGCTGGTACCCGCCACAGCCGGGCGTGGCCGTAGGGCCTCCCCAGCGGTGGTCCACCTTGGCAGGATCTTTGCAACCCCCGAGGGAGCTACAAACAGGTGATGCTTGGCTTCCCCAGGCCTGTGCTATGAAAAGCTTGAGTTACAAAACGCTCCGGCTATTAAAAACCTGCTACTGACTTTAACGGCAATAAAATATCTGCTGTTTATGAGTAATTAGCCACTTCTGGAAAAGAGCTCGATTCCTTTAAATTTACAGGGTGCCTTGATTTATGCATTTCACGGGGGGATGTCATGTTACATCACGTCAACCTGATGTAATTTGATGCAAATCAAACCCATGAAGGAGCGTGGACACATCCCCTGCCTCCTGGAGTGTGTTTCCAAATAGCGGCGTCTTTAGCCCTTACCCCAGCTCTGTTCTCCTTGCTTGTCTGCGCAGGAAGGACTTGGGGGAATCTTTGGCGGAACGTGCTGGGTCCTGAGTGCACAGGCTGCAGCCTCTGAGCACCCTGCAGGGTGCTTCCCGGGAGGATTCCACCTCCCTGGGGGTGGCGGAGACGCAGACCTCTTCAGCCGTTTAATGAGCACCGTGTCATGCTCTGGGCTCTGCAAAGGCCTGGGGAGGCCGGCAGGGAGACAGGCTTCCTGACTTTAAGGACGTCAGGGTTGGTCGGAACATGCAGGGCGCGTGCGTTGTCTGGCTGGCCGGCATGGGGGCTGCCGGGGAAGCCGTGTTATGGAAGTCTTTTTGCAGCAGCCGGGCCCCCATTTGGCAGCTGACAGGGTAAAGGCAAGAGCATTCAGGAATTTGTGGGTCGGACTGTGCATCTGTCTGTCTGTCTGCAAATCTATTCTTGTTCATCGACCCACTCACCTATCCGTCCGCCCATCCACCTGTCCATACATCCATCCAACATCTCCTTAGCACCTACTAAATTTCTTGGGTGCTTAGAAGGTAAAGAAGGGATACAGACACATCCGCTAACTTGCTGTGTAACCTTAGGTGGGCCATCTCCTGTCTTCTGGCCTCAGTTTACCTAGCCACAAAATGGGCACATTAGCCTAAGTGACTAGGAGCTAAATGATGCCTAAGATTTCTCCAGCGCTGCCAGCCATTGTCTACACATCGCTTCCTTCAGGGAGCAGCTCTGCACAAGGAGAGAGGAGCGCACAGCTCTCGTGCACGGGTCGCGGAAGCGTTCCCCAAGCCATCAAGGAGAAGGTGGAGGAGAATAATGGGAAGTGGGATTAGCCGGGGGGCAGGGGTGGCCCCCTAGATCTGGTGGAAATCTTTGGCATGAACTCTGGGCAGTCATGCCTCAGGAAAAACAGTGACCTTTGCTCTTTAACCTTTGTACTTCCACGGAGACACTGCACAGGTGTGCAGGTATACGCCATCCCCCCGGAAATGCGAGCCGGTTGGTCGGCTCTGGGTGTATCCCAGCAGGTCGGCTTGGCGGGCAGGACTGCTGGGTGGGTTCGAGCAGGTTTCTCCAGGTAGAGTAGAAAGCACGAGCCTTGGTCTCTAGCACCACAGGTTTCTGCTCCTTCTTCCCTCGGGCGTACGTCTGAAAGTGCTGACGCTCGCCTCCTAGCCTGGCTTCCCGCAAGGGACAGTCAATGGTGTTCAAGCACCTCGTGGCAAAGCTCCGGGACGGGGAAATTGAGGCCACTCTACCTCCTTCCCTGTTCCACCTTGGGTTGCCAGGATTCTAGGGAGGGGATGTGGGGTCCTCACGAGGTCTGGGCACGATCTCCAATACAATTATTTTAAAATGGACCCTTGCTATTGTTTTAATTTGAGTCTTCTTGCTTTCGAGTTAGGAGTGACGTTTTTATGGTCGTTGGCCAAATTCCATTTCTTCTGTGAACGGCCGGCGCACACACCTTTTGTCCGGACTTCTAATGGGGGTGCTCGGCTTTTCTTTATGAACTGCAATACTCTTAGAAAGGAGAAAGGTAAAGTTATGAGCTACCTGACTGCCACAAAGGCCTGTGAGCGCCGGACGTCCACGAGGCTGCGAACAGGTGGCTCCGGGCAGGACGGGGGGTGACCGCAGGCCTGGCAGAGTCCGGTGGTGCAGACAGCAGACAGTAACGGGTGTCTTCGTAGGAGGAGAGAAGCGGTCGCAGTGATAACCCAGGCAGGTCATCGCTCTGTGCCAGGTGCTGCTTTGAGCACCTCCCACCGATGACCTCATCTAACGTCCCAACCCCGTCGTCATTGCCATTCTGTCACAGGTGCGTAGTGAGGAGGTTCCACCTGGAGCTCCTGGTCTTTGGCTCTCTTGGAGTAAGATACATTTCACCTCTGGCAGCAACGACCAGTTTTCCTTTCTCACACAGAGTCCCAGTAAAGGGACACCTCCAGGAGCCCAAACAGTGGCAGTGGCCACCCTACGGTTGGCCACAGTTGGACGCTGGTCCACAGTCTGGATGCTGTTTGCGGCTGGTGTAGGTGACACCCCTTCGGCAAGCTGTCGCAGCGTTAGATTACGTTGCCTCGGGGTTTCCTGAACGCCCCTCCTTAAGAAGTAACCCCTGGCCACGTGAGCTGGGACTGGGGGACGACACGGGGGTCGGGAGTCTGACGGCCGAGTTCAGCCTGTGGCTGTGATGCGCTGGGCCATCTCCCCTCCCTGCTCTGTGGCCAGTCACAGGCGTAGAGGACCAGGGGGACTTCGAGCACTTTTGGTGGGGCTGGTCCTCCCGGAGCTGCAGACGGGGGCTGGAAGATGCTCCCACAGCTCCAGCCAAGGAGGAGCGGAGACGTGACCGCCGGTAGCCCCGCATCCAGGAGCACCGTGAGAAGTGTCCCGACAGCCCAGAGGAACTTCCCGGCAGTTCTGAGGAACGAGGGGTCCCCTCCGGCCCGGGCCGGGTCCAGGGAGGCTTGCTGAGCAGGTGACACCAGGATGGAGCATGGAGGTGGATTCGGCCGACAGTGACGGAGCGGTGGGGACAGGCTGCTAGGAGACCCGGGGAGGGGCCCGTCTACTACTTTTCGCCACTGTGAAGAGGGAGCGGGAACACCAACGCCTTCTTCCGAGCGCTGCCCTCCTTTCTCTCGCGCACGAGAAGCTCTCGCCGCAGGAGCTGCGGCTTTCAGATGTTCGGCTTGTGGTCCTGGAGTTCATTTCCATCCTTTACCGTTTTCCATCTTCTCTGACCCGCTGTAGTTGGAAAACCGCGTCCTCCGGCTGCCCATAGACAGGAGGCGAAGCCATTGTCTTCCGAGTTTTCTGCGGACATGACTATGTCCATCCCGTAGGCGGTGGCTGCCTCCGCGGAGGCTCCGCAGGGCCGACCGGGTGGTCTCGTGGTCTCAGGACCTCAGCCTTCGCATCCCTGTCTCAGCAACGCGACAGCCGCGCTCACGCGGCCCCCGCCGGCAGCGCGAGGCGCACACGTTTGCTAGTCCTCCGCTGAGACCTTCTGAGCCCCCGGTTTGCGCTGAATCTGAACCCCGCCCTGCTGAGATTGGCGTTCACATCTGCACCTGGCCCACTTCTCCACCCTGTCTCCCCTCTGTCCCCAGAACATTCCACGCTCGGTCTCCATTTTGCACATGCAGGTGCCTCTGACTCGCCTGACTTCCTCCTCCTCCTCCTCCTGTCTACCTGGTGGCCTCCCCGTCGCTCTCCCGCACTCCCACCCACGGCGCCAGCCCCACACCAGGCTGGACATCCTTCCCTTGCATCCTTTGACCTGGACTGCGGTCCTCCTGGGTCCATCTGGCTCTCCATTCCCTGAGTCGGCTTTTAAAGGGAGAGACCTGGTCCTGCCTCTAGATCTCTAGATGTGCCCACTTCTTGCCGCGTGTAGGCATTGCAAAATGGCACCGAATGACACAAGTCCCACCCGACAGGTGCACCAATAAGACCGGGAATGAGAGCGGTCTTATTAACTGCTTTATGTGCCTTGGTGTGCATAAAGGTCACGACCTTCTCCTCCAGCACTTCCCCGGCTACCAGACTAAGGTGCTTCCTGGACCTAAAAAGCTGTGCTAAATGCTGTGGTCACACCTGGGAAAGGTCACTGAACAGGTAGAGCCTTCGGCCATGTGAATGCCACATTTTCTCTCCACAACCCCATTTGCTCTCTCAAAGTCCTGCCCAGCGAGTGGGACAGTTACGTTCAGTATATTTTAGAGATAAACAGAAGAAGGCTCTGGCAGGTGCCCCGGGTCACACAGAGGCCAGTGGAAGAGCAGGCAGACGGAGTCCTGTTCATGGAAACTCAGGTGTTGTTCTATGCCAGGTGCTCCAGTCTAGCTGGGGGAACAGCCCACCTGACTCAGGACAGGAGACGGTGGAATGATGTATCAGCCCGTGTATATATTAAGAAAACAGGGCCGGGCGCGGTGGCTCATGCCTGTGATCCTAGCCCTCTGGGAGGCCGAGGCGGGGGGAATTGCTCAAGGTCAGGAGTTCAAGACCAGCCTGAGCAAGAGCGAGACCCCATCTCTACTAAAAAATAGAAAGAAATTATCTGGACAACTAAAAGTACACATATAGAAAACAATTAGCCGGGCATGGTGGCGCATGCCTGTAGTCCCAGCTACTCAGGAGGCTGAGGCAGGAGGATCGCTTGAGCCCAGGAGTTCGAGGTTGCTGTGAGCTAGGCTGACGCCACAGCACTCTAGCCCGGGCAACAGAGTGAGACTCTGTCTCAAAAAAAAAAGAAAAAAGAAGAATCTAAAAATAAATTTTCGTATGGCCCTCGGGTCTAGCAACTAGTGAGTTGCCACGTTTCTCAGCCCACTGTGCCTGCCACGGCTGCCCGGCCACGCCAGCCCCCCAGGACACTTTCTCCCCGGAATGTGCTGAGTGTCTCCACCCCCTGGCCCGTGTCTTTGCGGGTCCTCTGCTCTTCGGCCCCCTTCGAGCTTGCCCTTGACGGCGGCTTCCTTCCCGCCATGCTCTTTGCAAATGATGAAGGTGGCATCTCACTGGGACATCCAGCCCCACAGGAATGAGCGTGGTGGGGACATCAAAACCAGCCTGGCCACGAGCTTGTCCTGCTGGGGCCCTGGAATCAGCTGTGGCCCAGCTACATGGCCTTCATGACTTCAGTTTCTGAGGGTCAGTTTTCTTGTTATTAGTACTGGGATAGCACAGCCCCTACCATCTGAGGTCACGCAAGGGCAAGGTGAGACCGCGATTGGTGTTGGCGCATGGTATGTCAGTGAGGAGGACGATGAGGATGATGTTGATACGGGTGGTGACGGTGGTGATGTTGATGGTTATTGTCGCTGTTTTTGTTGAGGGCTCTCTCTGCCTGACAGCCCATGTCTTAGCAACCACCCTCTGTGCACTTGTTCTAATTCCACCCCAGCATCTACCTGCCGGGCTTGGCATGGGTGTGGGCAGAAGGTGACCAGGGATCCAGGCCAGAAGTCTTTCCTACTCTGAGGCGGTGACCAGGAGAACCTCTGTGGCTATTTTCCTTTCCTGTCTGACGTGCACGTGTTCATTATCTGTCTGGGCTACGGTTTCAACCTAGACTCCAAAGGCCAGCATGGTGGAGAGACCTCTTTGCTCCCGAGAATTTTGAAGTCCTCCAGAGTCTCCAAGGAGAGGACACCTTTTATTTCTCTTTCTTCTTCCAAGCCCTCCAACTCTTGCCCCACCAACATGGCAGCTGCCTGGGGCTCCGGGGACCACGTGCTAAGCCGGCCCACCCGCATCCTACCCATCATTCCCGGCGGCGAGGGCCTCGCCTTTGGCCAACGTTCCTTCTACAGGAAGAAGTTGGGGAGTTCGAACGCACCTCCAACTTGACTCTCTTGGTTACACGGTTATCATACTCTACAGCCCAATTTGAATACATTTTGATTAATAAATTCAGCAAGGGTTTAACTATTTCTGGCCCTGTCTCGGAGCATTGTCTACGCATCAGTCAAAACGGAACGGGTCACCCACGCTGCCCTCCTGTTTATCTGTTAATCATCTGGCAAATAAACCACTCAGTGTCCTGCCCACCTCGGTAACGTTTGTGATGTAATTTGTTTGGATGCCCAAATGTCACTGGCGTTGATTGTAAGAGATGAAAAAATGTACTCGCTCAGCACAGCAAGCTCTAGGCCAAAATGTAAGCATGAAATCCCTGGTTTATTTTTGTAATAATGTTTACAGCTGTTTAATGACCCTGAAAAGGTTCAGTAGTCTGGTGTTCTGTATTTCAGAACAGGAGTGTATTATGCTTATAACAACCTTAGTTAAACAGTTTGAGCTACAACAATTGGAAAAATAGCATTTAATAAGAAGACATTGTACTCTAGGTGAAGTTGTCTTAATTACTGCTAACCCTCGGTGTAGGAAAGCAAGTCGGGTTTCAGGGAAGAGCCCAAGGTCACTCGAGCCTCCAGGACAGGGGTCTGCCTACTACCAGAAATGCACGTTATGAGGCTTTTTTGAGTAAAATCCACAGTGGTATTTGGAGCACCCCACCCCCACTTGCTGTGAACCCAAGTTCCAGACGTCCCGTAACTGCTCGGAGGGGAGGGACCCCTGCAAGGTTTCCCAGGCAGCACTTTTATCCCACATTGATAAAAAAGAGAATATTTAGTTGTGCTTAGATAGACAACAATACTCAATTTTTAAAAATTTAGTGGAAATGGTTATTTTGAAAGTCATTTTATTTCCCAACTATTCTTTTTCGTGGCATAAGGAAAAAACTCTTTCATACAACTTACTGGCAAGATCTATATTTTTTGGACTATTCATAAGATTACTTTTTTTTTTTTCCTCTGCTAGCAAAACGAAACTGTGTTTTTGTGTAAAATTTATTTAGACTCGTAGCAGCTGGCATTTCTGGTGTCCTGATAGTTTTAAATTTCATTTTGAGTGAAAGATACAATTAGGTTCTTCTATTGGAAGAGTTAAGTGAAAACTTTTGTCATTGATATCACAGGAAATCGTCTCGGAGGCAGAAATGCAAAATCAAAATAACCATTAGCGCCATCAAAGGCGGCTGAATGGCTCCCCGTACCTGCGGTGATGGAAAGGACGGGACAATGTGATTTGATAATACGTGCACCCAATGGCGGGTTTCATTTGCTGAGTGTGAAATTGCATTGCTCAAGAAGAAAACCTCTAATGTTGAAAGCCTCCCCCCGGGGCCCCTGCCTGCGTGCAGAGGTGGGGCCCGGGCATCCCACGCCATGGGGAGGAGCCCCGCGGCATCAATTCCTCATCAGTACTGACTGCGGAGTTGGTGCCTGCGGCGTCCCGCCCTGACCCAGCGCTCAGCAGACGTCAGCACGGCGTGGAGTACTGTAATGTTTCCATGTTGGGGGGTGATGCGCCAGACAGGGCAGTTGACAGTGGCCTTTAGCTGTCCAGCCTCAGCAAGGACGTTTGGCTGCCTCTCCAGAGCGGGGTGGGTTATGTGTTCGTTGGCTCCTTCCATCCGCCAGCCAGGCTGTATTCATTCCCCAGGTGCTCCAGCCCGGGACCACGGGCTGATGGCCTGGGGCAAAGCTGTTCCCCTGGTTCAGTAGTTTGCTCACTTGCTTTCAGTTGTGCTAAGGGTTTTCCCACGTAGGTGAGAGGGTGAGATGAGTTTTTGCATGTCACTCAGAGGGTCCTGACTGCTCAACTGCCCTAAGCCCACGATCACGGCCCATCCTCTGCTGGCCCTGACTTGGTGTAGCTCCCACAGCTCCTGGGTCACGGGGTGCGGAGTCCAGAGACAGGGCTGCTGAGTGAAGGGCAGATTGAGCACATGGGCAAAGGTGCTCCCGGGAAATAGTGGCCATCAGGTGTGGCACTGTGCGTGGATGTGCACGTGGAAATAGTGGCCGCGAGGTGCGGCACCATGCATGGATGTGCACACAGAAATTGTGGCCATGAGGTGTGGCACTGTGCGTGGATGTGCATGTGGAAATAGTGACCATCGGGTGTGGCACTGTGCGTGGATGTGCACATGGAAATAGTGGCCATCGGGTATGGCACTGAGCGTGGATGTGCACGTCTGCCCTGTTTGTCAGGACATGGTGGGGGTGGTAGCTGTGACAGGAGCCCCCTCCAGGGCACTGACAGATAGTCACTGCACATTTGAGGGAGCAGCCTGGTCCTGAAGGGAAGGGGTTCTCCCTTGCGTGCTCGCAGAGGGTGGGGCGCAGGGAGCAGTGATAACACCTCCCATCGGAATGGCGGGGCCCTTGCAGACAGCCCCGCTTCCTCCAGCCCCCTGAGCTCTGACGGCTGCAGTTAGATCCAGCCCTTTAGCAGGAGGATAGATGGTCCCTTGGTTTCCCAATGCAGGCGTTTGTGTGTTTCTAGAGTGTCACCAGTTAGGGAATCCCTCCCTTCCCTCAGCACAGACATACTGATGCGCGCGCGCGCGCACACACACACACACACACACACACACACACACACACACCCCATATACTGAGCTGCAAGGGTTTCTCCTTATTGCACCTTTGGATTCAGTCTTGCAGGGGCCTTTTCATTGCTTCCCTGTTATTCGTGGCCTTGGTGGCCCTGGCCCCTTGTACCCACAGGCCCTTGAGGGCAGGTACATAGAAGGTCCCTGGCAAATAGCCGCTGAATGGCTGAGGTGAGGGACAAATGACTTCTGGATGGGCAAAGTGTCAAGGCTGGAGAAATTGGGGCCGACCCAGGTTCTGTGAGTCCCAGGCTGGGCCTGAGGCCAGCTCGTCCTGCCTCGGCTGCCCTGGCCCAGGGACAGCACACCAATCACCCCGCACTCTTTCCAAGAACTCACACCCCCTTCCTTGCTCTGAGCTGAGCAGCAGGCGCTGGCAGTGACTGACCCATCGCGGTGGCCTCGGCTGCACCTGCTTGTGGAATCACGGAAGATTCCGAGATGACTGTCCGGTGTGGCCCTTCTCATTTGAGGGGCTGGGCGCCATGTTGCAGGGGCATCTCCTGGGGAGCCGGCCAGCTCCTCTGACACCACTGGTCTCCCATGGGCCCCGCGGCGGTCAGTCAAGTTCTGAAGGGGATAGTTGCTCTCCACCTCCTAGTGTCCAGCAGTTGGGCCACCAGGGGTGGCTCAGGCCTGGGCTGACCACCAGGGACACCTAGAGCTGCTGGTGGAGGTGGTTTCTGGACCTGCAGCATCTGGGTGGCAGCCAGGGAGCCTTCCAGCTCTGACAAAGTCCAATCGTAGGTGTTCTTGGACCTGTGCAAAAGCTGAGGTTGGGTCACTTGCGGTTGCGGTGAGGGCGCGCCTCCCACAGGGCTGACTTCCTTCCCGGGCTGGGTGTAGAGCGTCTGTTCATGCCATTGAGTCAGGAAATACTGACCTATGATGAGCCAGCTCCGCTCCAGGCCCTAGGGCTTCCTCCATGACCCAGGCAGATGCAACCTGTGCCCTCAGGGCAGACAAACTTACCTGTGAAAGGGTCAGAAAGAAACATTGCCCTGGTGGCAAGTGCTATGGAGAAGAAAGTAACGTGATGGACACAGGGCCTGGGGGCATCGACCTCAACAGGGAGGCACAGAGGGACTTTGCGAGAAGGGGTATGTGTGCTCAGAGCCACATCATGAGAAGGAGCCACCTGTGCAAAGAGCTGGGTGGCACATTCTAGAACATTCTGTCTCTTCCCCGTCGAGGCTCTAGCAGTGGCATCTGAAGACCGGTTGCTTAAAGGGGTTAAAAAGCTTTGTTGACTCTGGCAAAGAAAAAATATATATATTTTTGAACAGAATAAAGGAATTCCATACCCAAACCAAACTTGCAACCTCCCAGGGTCGTTAGTTGACAAGTTGAGCGGTGACGTGTGCAGTACGAATGGGTGTGGCGGGGACCCTGATCTTCAGCTGATGTCCCTCACCCGACCTGCTGTGCAGCCTCTCTGTGCTGCACCTTCAGCCTCTCTCTCTCCTGCTGACCTGGCGCCAGTCCGTCAGCAGCAACCTGGAAGTAGCCCGTCTTCCCCGGGTTCAACGGGGCAGCCTTTGCGAGCGGGCCGGCCGTGTTGGCTTTGGACCTTGCAACCTTCCGCTGAGCTCCTGGGTGGATTCTGAGCACTCCCACGTTGGCTCAGGGGAGGAGCCGGCATAGCTGGAGGGAGACGGAGGGTGGAGCGAGGGCTCCAGATACGGCCCTGGGGCCGCTGGCCTCCACCTGGAGCCTCCAGCAGCCTCTGCGCTGTGGGCTTGCTCCCCCCTCTGCTGGGTGGGTGCCACGAATCCCGGGGCGACTGGCCTTGTCAGCCGTCATATCTCCAGGGCGGGGTTAGGGACTGGCACACAGTGGGAACTCAGTAAGTTTGTTGCATGAATGCGCGAATCTCCATGGGAAATGAGGGAAATTCGCTCCTTTCTGACCAATCTCCAAAATGGGGCTTTTATTTATTTATTTGTTTATTTTGAGTGTGGACTTCCACCAGAAACAAAAAGGAAAGGTGGCCGGCTGGAAGCCACCTTCCACCGCAAGTGACCACGCACCTCTACGTGTGTGCGCACACGCGTGCACACGGTCGTGTATCTTCATTCGTGGTCACGGTTAGCCCAGCACCATGGTTACGGTCCCTTGCCCTCCCAGAAGTAAACATCCACGTCTTCCTCTTGCCTTCCTTTGCAACGTGGACTCACAGCCCCTCTCCTCTTGCTGGGGAAGCCAGGTCTCCCATTGGAGACCCTCTATTGCACGTACAGCGTGCCCGGAGGGAGGCCTAAGCACGCAGCGGACCCCCCCCCTCTGGGGGGCTGCATGTGTCTCCTCCATAGTTGAGCTGTCCCCCCACAGATACCCCTGAGGAATCGCTTGGCCCAGGAATCAGTCCTGGCTGGGGTTAAGCACAGCTCCTGGACCACCTGGCTGGCCAACACACCTGAACATTGCGCTACAAAGAGGAGAGGTTTGCAAAAACCTCTCCAATGGCAGGAAGCAAATTTGGACTCCTTCAGGTGGAAGACATAACTAGAACTTGAAGGACCCCAGGCATGGGTTCACTGCCTTTCCAAGCCGGGCTCCCCACATACTCTGATGTGGGGGAGGCTGTTTCTTTCCTAAGCAACCCCACCCCTTTGGCCACGGTGCTCAGGCCAGAGGAGAGGGGTGCAGAGACTATTAAAGACAATTATGCAGACCAGCTTTCAGTGTTAGTGTTTAACAAACAGCTTCGATTTCTAATTTTTTGCAGAACACATACTGCAGGTACAATTTATATTCATTACTGTATATTGGGAAAGTTATTAAAAACACTCAAACTTGGTTGAGACTTCCTATGGCATCATCACTGGATTTTAATTGGTTTTTATCTAGTTCTATAAAAGATCTCTTTAAGCCCAATCAAAGTCCCCGCCTTGGATGTCTTGCCAGGTGAAGGACCGGGGAGAGCCTCTTTATATGGGGTAGGTCTTTCCTTCCACCCAGATTTGAACAGTCTCGACAATCCACTGAGATTTTGTCATGAGATAATTTATACTTCTTTTGATGGGCACAGTTACCAAATGACAAAATAACAGTGTTTCGTAACATAAGGGTTAAATCTTAATCTCTGAGGTTTGCAAAGCTGCTACTTGCAGCCTCCTTAAAATTTAATATACCTCGTTAATGCTTCCTTGCAAACACTGAAGGATTTTTATGATTATAATCATGTGTTACAGCACCTAGTACTGTTTCTAAGCAGCATACTAATCAGCTTAATGAGATATTACTGCACTTTTTGTTGACTAAGGCAAAATCCCTTTTATTGTTCTAAAGCCTGTCCTTTATTTTTTTTCCCAAAACATTATCTTGTTTTATTATGTACCAGTAAATATCATGCCATTGGGTTTTTTTTTTTTTTTTTGGCCAAATCATAAAATGATCTCTTTCATCTCGGACTGGCGAATGTGTTGAATACAGTGAACAGAAACAAAAGTTCCACGTAAGTCTGTTCGGTCCTGCGTGAAAGCCGCTCTGCTCTTAGGCAAACTTGGGGCCGAACCAACAGGTACAGGTGATACCAGGGAGGACGAGAGGAAAAGTTTAACGCGTAGACTCTTGGTTTGTTATTAGGTGTTGAAAATGTTAAAACATTAATAATTTAAATGCGCATGAATAATCACAGTCTGTAAATAGAAAATACAAGGAGGACGGTCTATCGCCAAAACAAATCGGAGGCGCAATGCCATATTGCATAATTGGCATTTAATAATTCATTTTTTTATTATTGTTTTTGACTGTAATTCCTTAGCATTATTGTGTAGGTAAGGCATGAACTGCACACACCCCCCACCCCACCCCGCAAGCTGATGCTGTCGCCTAGCTGCGCCACACCGCCCGGCACGGGTCTGAACTCTCTCTCTGTTTTCAGGGATGGAAGAAGCGAGTCTGTGCCTTGGAGTGTCCTCGGCGGCGCCCGAAGCTGAGCCCCCCCTGAGCGGCCCGGTCCTCAACGGCCAGTATGCCATGAGTCAGAAGTTGCACCAGATCACCTCGCAGCTCAGCCATGCCTTCCCCGAGCTGCACCCGCGGCCCAGCCCCGAGGAGAAGGCCCCCGCCGCGCCCCTGGACGAGAAGGCCCGCGCGCCCCTGAGCGGCCAGCCCCTGGGCGGTCAGATGGCGCTGCTGGCCAACCAGCTGGGCCGCGACGTGGACACCAGCCTCAACGGGCGCGTGGACCTGCAGCAGTTCCTCAACGGGCAGAACCTGGGCATCATGTCCCAGATGACGGACATTGAGGAGGACGCGCGCAAAAACCGCAAGTACCCGTGCCCGCTGTGCGGGAAGCGCTTCCGCTTCAACAGCATCCTGTCCCTGCACATGCGCACGCACACGGGCGAGAAGCCCTTCAAGTGCCCCTACTGCGACCACCGGGCCGCGCAGAAGGGAAACCTCAAGATCCACCTGCGGACCCACAAGCTGGGCAACCTGGGTAAGGGGCGCGGGCGGGTGCGCGAGGAGAACCGCCTGCTGCACGAGCTGGAGGAGCGGGCCATCCTGCGGGACAGGCAGATGAAGGGCAGCCTGCTGCAGCCGCGGGACCCCAAGCCCCTGCCGCACGCCCCGCAGGCCCCGCCGGCCGCCTGCCACCCGGCCGCGCCCGCCGGCCACGGCGCGCCCGACGTGGCCACCGCCGCGCCCTCGCCCAAGCCGGCGGGCGCGCAGGAGGACGCGGCGGCCCCGGCCGCGGGCTTCCGCTGCACCTTCTGCAAGGGCAAGTTCAAGAAGCGGGAGGAGCTGGACCGGCACATCCGCATCCTGCACAAGCCCTACAAGTGCACGCTGTGCGACTTCGCGGCCTCGCAGGAGGAGGAGCTCATCGGCCACGTGGAGAAGGCGCACATCACCGCCGAGTCGGCCCAGGGCCAGGGCCCCGGCGGCGGCGGCGAGCAGGCGGCCAACGAGTTCCGCTGCGAGGTGTGCGGCCAGGTGTTCAGCCAGGCCTGGTTCCTGAAGGGCCACATGCGCAAGCACAAAGACTCCTTCGAGCACTGCTGCCAGATCTGCGGCCGGCGCTTCAAGGAGCCCTGGTTCCTCAAGAACCACATGAAGGTGCACCTCAACAAGCTGTCGGTGAAGAACAAGTCCCCCAGCGACCCCGAGGTGCCCGTGCCCATGGGCGGCATGTCCCAGGAGGCCCACGCCAACCTGTACTCCAGGTACCTCTCCTGCCTGCAGAGCGGCTTCGTGGCGCCCGACAAAGCGAGCCTGAGCGAGCCCGGCCAGCTCTACGGCAAGGGCGAGCTGCCCCTGAAGGAGAAGGAGGCGCTGGGGAAGCTGCCGTCCCCCATCTCCAGCATGGCCCACGGCGTCCCCGAGGGGGACAACCACTCCCTGCTGGGCTGCCTCAACCTCGTGCCGCCGCTGAAGTCCAGCTGCATCGAGCGGTTGCAGGCGGCCGCCAAAGCTGCCGAGATGGACCCGGTGAGCAGCTACCAGGCCTGGCAGCTCATGGCCAGGGGCATGGCCATGGACCACGGCTTCCTGTCGAAAGAGCACCAGCTCCAGCGCAGCCACGAGGACGCTTTGGCCAGCGCCGGGGTCATGTTCGACAAGGAAAAGCGGGAGTACGTGTTGGTGGGCGCAGATGGCTCCAAGCAGAAGATGCCCGCAGATCTGGTTCTCGGCGCCAAGGCGGGCCATCAGAGAGACCCGCCAAATAGGCTCGACCCTTTGGAAGGCGGTCGGGATTTTTTGTCACACGGGCTGAACCAGACGCTCGAGTACACCCTGCAGGGTCCCGGGAACATGAAGGAGAAGCCCACCGAGTGCCCCGACTGCGGCCGGGTGTTCCGCACCTACCACCAGGTGGTCGTGCACTCCCGTGTGCACAAGCGCGACCGCAAGGGCGAGGAGGAGGGGCTGCACGCGGGCCTGGAGGAGCGGCGGGGCTCGGGCAGCGACCAGGAGTCGCAGTCGGTGAGCCGCTCCACCACGCCAGGCTCCTCCAACGTCACCGAGGAAAGCGGGGTCGGAGGAGGCCTCTCGCAGACTGGCAGTGCCCAGGAGGACAGCCCGCACCCCTCCTCGCCGTCCTCCTCAGGTAGGCGGGCCGGGAAGGTGGGGGAGGGGCAGCTTGCACGGGGGTCTGTGGGGGGCTGCCCGGTCCGACCTGCCGGCCCCAGGTCAGCTCTGAGGTCAGCGTGGCTTGATGGGCATGACGGGCGGGCCGGGCACTGGGCCGTCATTTCAGCTCTGCGGTCTTCCCTTGAACACCGGCTGCTAAGAAAGTCAGGCGATCCTCCGTCCATGTGGCCGAGGCAGCCAGGTGGCACATTTTCCAGTGCTCTTCTGCGATTGCCCAGCCCGGGTTCTCGCCCTGACTCCGTCCACCAACCCCTCATCTCTGGACCCGGGAGCTGGCATTCTGCCCCATCCATCCCTGGATGCGGATGTGTAAATCCAGACCCTCACCACCCTTCCCCCTTGGTATATCCCCTGATGCTCTCATTCGAGCACCCCAAGCCAAACCCATCTCCTGTCTCCCTCCGAACCTCCAACGTGGCTCACCCGCCAGGTCCGTCCGAACCGGAGAGCCACGCCGCTTTCCTCTGACGGTTGGGGAGAGCGCAGGGGGTTGGGATACAGATGCGCGACGGCGTGTCTTAAATTGTACTGTGTTACACGGGCGATACAGCTTTGGGGTCTAAAATAGCAAAGCAGAAATCTGTCATCAAAATGTCTGTGAAATGCTGAAGCTTCCTGGCCCAGTTTGGGGGGAAAAAAAAAAACAAACAAAAAAAACAACACACACACTCACACACGCTAGCCTAAGACGGCGAAATTAAAATCACCGCCTAACAGCAGGTAAGGTGTTGCCTTCGTCCATGTTTCGAAAGCCCCTTCCTAATGGAGGGTGAATTGAAAGTTATATCTCTGGCCCTTTGTAAAGAAAGCACCTCGCTAATACTGTAATCATTCTGCAGCCTAACAACAGAGGAAATCATGCCATAACAAATACCCTGTTACTAATGGCAACATTGATTTCTGCAATCAGCCATTAAGTCTAGAAAATGAGAGACAGTTTGAGGCACCTCGAGGCGCTGCGTTGCCCACTGTTCAAGATGTGGCAGCTCACTGTCGAGGGTCATTTTTGAAAAAGTTTTTTCTTCTGTTTCTCCCCCCGCCCCCCGCCCCCCTTCTTCGGTTTCGATAAACATTTCGGTCTCGGAGGCCATTCTCTGCTGCAGTTATTAAGTAGACGCCAGTGCGGTTCTGTTGTCAATGCCATGCTCCAGCTTACTGCTCTTCTAGGACAAAATTAGTGTTAAAATAAAGCGTGAGTCCGCCGGCTTATTACCAACCGGTAAAGAATGGTTAAGACACATAAATCTGATCCGCACATTCCAGAGATGCCGATAGCACTTACTGCGGCTGCTTAAATACCCATGAAACACACTGTTTGCTTTTGGACCTCCAGACTTGTTTGCAGTTTATTACTGTTGAGGTACTTTGGGAAAGTCTCACCAGCGACGTGAGCGCCACGGAGGTGCGAGGTCGCACTGCACGGAACACGCTGAGACACGAGGGAGGGGTTTCCGAATCGCCCTGGTGACGGTGGGAACCGTATAAACATGGATCTCTGCTCCACGAGGTGGCAAACTGCCGGGTGTCCCACATGTCACAAGGGGCTGTTTCCAGCCTCCTAGGAAGGGGGCCTCCTCTTCCGGGGAGCGTCATCTCACTGCTTTTGGGTTGGGGAACTCTCGGGGGTGGAATGCAGACAGCAAACCGCCCCCCACCCCCGGAGTTTTTGGAGTGACGTGGAGTTAACACTGACAGATTTCCATCCCTCTCTCGGAACCGCTGGGATGAAAAGGTCCGAGCGGAACATTCCGACACCAAATGCTGGGCTTCACTGATGACGTGTTTACCGTGTTTTTCTCACCTTCTGGCCGAGTGATAGCCTCGTGCTATTCCTATCTCTGTCGTTTGCCTGTCTCCAAATACTCGGTTGGAAAAAAAAACCCATTTTGCTTAAAAGAACCAACCGTGCTTATGACTCCAAAGAGAATTATACTCGAGTTGTGGTTATCTTCTCACTTTTATTCCCCTCACTGAAGGGTTTTTACAGTTGTGAATACGGATTCTTTCATTTCTGGTTGACCTCTTTGTTTTCTTCATATTCAAATGAGACCCTTTCATAATTTTCTGGCTACATGGGAGAACCGATGGGGTACCCGTATGCAGCCCGAACCGGCTGCCTGTCTGGGGCACTCAGGTTTCCCTGGGATTTAGGACTCTTAACCAAATCTGGTGAGTGTTCCCTCTTATTTCTGACAAGTAAGACTCGTACAAAGTGCGATTAAAATAAGCATTTAAATAAAAAGCTTGACACAATGGGTATTTTATTATTACCTGTGAAAGAGAAACCTGCAAGGTGAAGAGAAAAAAAAAAAGTCTTTAAGCCCTTAAGTAAAGAAAGAAGTACTTATTAAGGCTTCTATTAAGAAATAACTGCAAAACACGGTTTTGCAAATTTCTCAGACGGCATAACAATGTCGCAAAACTTAATTTGCATCACTCGATTCTTTTTTTTGTTGAAAACTGGGTCAGTAGGGCCTGAGAAACTATTTTTTCAGATCTTAACCAATGAATTCTTCTTTATAAATCGCTGCTCTTAACATGATAGTAGTTCTGAATTCATCATAAAAAACCTTTTTACAGAGGCTCTCAGAACAGATCTCTAGAAGAAGGGCTTACAATGAGTGGCAGAGACGTCCTTTGTTATCTGATGTAATTCTTTGCGAAGGAGGATTGGGAACAGAGTGGCTGTTTAAAAATGTCTCGCTCAGACCGAGACAGAGAAAGGGTCAAGTTTGCAATCAAACAGTTATTGCCGAGATGGGCGACTGTCACTGGCTAGGCTAATGTAGGATGCAGCTGTTTGTTATGTGAGCAAAAGAATGTTTGAATCAGTGAACATGTGAAAATGATTCCAGTGAACCAGAAAATGTGTTTGTTCTTTGGCTCTCCAAACTGCTGAGAACCGAGCTTAAGATCAACTGCGAAAACCGGGACCTTTGACAAATGGAGAGGTCGTATTTTCTAACAGAAAACGGGCAAAACTCGTCAGACAGATCACTTCCCCATGTCTCCTCTTTGTTTTACTTTTGTTGTGTTGTTGTTTATTTGACTTCCCCACAATCTCACGCCGCGGTGGCCGTCATCTCTGCCCCCCTGCCCCCGTGTGCAACGCGAAGGGAAACCGTTTGAAAGCAGCTGCTTATAAATTTTACTCTCCTATGACATTTAGAAAGCAGGGCGGCCGTCTGGATGCGTCCTCTTTCCTGGCTTGCATGCAGACGCTCCGGTGGCATCAATCTTTGCATCTTCCTCCGAAACCTCCTCTCCGAGACTGTGCTCGGACCCCAGCTTCCCTCCGAGTCAGGAAACGACCAAAGTTCTGTTTCTTCGGATTTTGCTTTGGAAATCGGGCGCGGAATGATTAAAACTTAACGTACTAAGAAACGATACTGTTCGTTATATCCAACGGGGCAGTTACCTTCCGAATTCCCCATCATTTTGGAGTGGGGATCATTGAAGTGCTGTTGGTGGGAAGGGGGCGATTGGAGGCGCTGACCCTCTGTGCATTAAATAAAGTCGGCTAAGTTCCATGATCAATGGAAAGGCAGGGAGAGATGGGAAGATGGAAATATCGTTAACCCCTGCTCCTTCTGGTGTAATATTTTGAGATTGACAAGGATTATTTGATCAGCTGGGCTGAGAGCCTTTGGGGGTCTTCTTTTGTTGCCTGGACCGCATTCCTGAGATGCTGGGACTCCGTCCTCCCTGGGCCCATTGACCACGGCATCAAAGGCCTTTATCCTGGACGCCCTCGCATTTACATCGGGTGTATAGCGATATGATAGATTTTCTTTCTTTTCCACCCCTTTTGCTCATGTGCTCTCCCCCTCCCGCCCTCATTCGTGATAACCCCCGCCCGCTCCGCACAGACAAATCCCGGCACCCAAAAGAAGAGGGGGGGAAAAAAAAAGAAAAAGAAAAAATTTAAGTCTGAGGATTAAGATCTTCATTTTTTTTTCTTTTTTTTTTGCTTGTGCATTCCAATTGTTCTTAAAATATTTGGCAATGTCAATTAGTAACTGAGCAGAGTTAGCTGATGAACACAATTTTCCAGTAGACTGAGCACCCTATTGTTGCCGAGCTAGCAGCAGATTTCTGAGGTCATTATCATTCACTGGTTGCTTGGTCCAGCTGCTTCCTGCTGCAGAAGCCAAACTTTATACTGGAGCTCAGGGAGGCTGCAGCAACAGGGGGCTGGGAGGGGAGAGGGGGCTGGCCGCAGAGCCCAAGACGGGCATTATCGGCAGAGGAAACAGAAAGTAAAAGTTTCCAGGCCATTCCAGAAAAACTGCCACCTGCCTCAGGCTCCTTCCTCCTTTTCCTTTCCAGCCACCTTCCACCTCCAGCAGGGAATTAAAAGGACTTGGAGGACACCCTCCCCCCCGGGGGGGCATGGTGGCAACTAATCTCTTTGCTCAGCAGAACTCTGCAAAAGAATAATTCCATTTATAAATTCACTTAAAAAAAATTTTAACCCAGTCTAAAGCATGTCAGTGATTCCCTGATGGGCAGACTCTTTCCTTTTTTATGCAAAAAAATAAATAAAGAGGGAAAGAAAACCAGCCATTATTTTGGGCGGTGTTGGTAACTCGAAATCAGTCAACTTGGGGATGGCTAATAGGGAAGGTTATTTCATTTTCCCGAGGGACCTTATGAGCGCATGATCCTCTTCGGTTCCTTGTAAAATCAGATTTGATGTTGAAGGCACCCCCTGCCCACCCACCCCGGCTTCCCTGATCTTCTCCCCCCCGCCCCCAACCGGTCCCCTCCCTGCCTCCTAATCTGGGAGCTGGTTCAGTGAGATGAAAAGCTGCACTTTTTTTAAAGCTCAGCTGTTACAGCCGAGCGCCATATGCAAGCCTCCCGTCCCCGCCGTGGAGGCGCGTGCGGGCGGCCGCCGTGTTTGTGGAGATTTACGGAGGCTCGGCTCGTGTGTGCCGAAGCTGTGCCCAGGCGGCCGCCGGCCAAGGCCCTTCCTCCGGGCTGGGAGCGAGGTGGCCGCCCGCCTGGACGAGCGCGTTGGCCCAGGCCCGGGCTGACTCCCGGGAAATGTCAGATGGGGCCGGGGCGGGGGCCTGAGTGTCCTCCCTCTGGTCTGTCACCTTTCCGTGGGTCTGGGGGTGGTCTGGGCCCTGGGGACAGCCCGCTGCTGCCCGTGTTCCGGTAGCTCTCAGATGCTGGTTAATCTGCAGATCTTCCCCAGGAGCCGGGTGCTACCAGCAGCTCCTTTTTTATAAACTTCCCATTCACTCCGTGAACTTTTATTATCTCGGGTTTAGAAGCAGTTACTGGGGAAGGCTCGGTCACGCCGTGGGTCTCTCTTACCCCCTTCTCCTGGAGGTGTAAATCCCACTCCTCGGGGCTGCTGTTGCTGCTGGCACTTAGCGTTTCGGACAGAGGGGAACTGCACTGGCTTGGAAAGTCTTCCCATTGGGAGTGTGGCAGGAAAGATGTGTGACATAAAACCCCGGGAGCAGAGTCCCCTCTATGTTCCAGAAGATTCCCAGGACACCGCTTGATGCGCGAGGGAATAGATTCCGGGCCACAGGGTCGTTCAAGCCCTACCTTTGTTTACCTGACGGCCTCACTTTGCCCATCTGCAGGGTGGGCATGGCGTCGCCAGGGCGTCTGCCCTTTCTGCCCATGTGTGTTTCCGGGGCTCCTGCCCACCGAGCGCCTGAGAAGCTCCAGGTGCTTCACTTCCCTACGCATGTTAGTTCGAGTAACGTAAATGCTCATTTAAATCTAAATTTAATGGTGATAAGGAAAGGACAGGTTACAATGAACCCGGTAGTTAAGGGGTCAGTGTTGAAAGCAGAACGTGAGGCCTCAGATACGTGATTTCTGTTAACCCGAATGGGAGGCTCCGGGCTCAGGTCTCGGCCGCCACTCGGGTGTGTGGGGCGGAATTAGCAGTTGGCTTTGCAAACAGCCACCTGTATCCTCGGCTTGGCGGTTTGGCCAAAATCAGGTACCGGGAGCTCCCAGGGGCTGACTCATCCTCTCTCTTGCCGACTGCGCTCCAGGTAACGGGGAAATTGTGCCCCCCGGGTGGTGGCAGCACCGTGGGGGCTACTTCTGCCGAGCTGGGGCAGCCTCCATACGGAGGGCGGATTGGGGTCCTCCTGCCCCCTGAAATCCCTCCTCTGCCAGGTTGTTTACCCTTTGAATCCCTTCGTCGGTTTTGAGATCTGTGTCCTGCTCAGTGTCCCCCCGCCCCAGGAAGGAAGGCAAGAAAGGGTTCCTTGCTCCACACGTACATTCCTGGGCCTGCCCCTGCTCCGAGAGAAGGTTCTGGCAGGTGGCCCTGAAGTCTCAGAGGAGTGGGGACGGGGGTGAGCGTCCCCAAGCCCCCGTTACACTGGCCCTGGAGATTGCAGTGGATTCGGGAGGAGACTGCCAGATACCTGGGGACCCAGAGGTGGAAGGAGAGGAAAGAGCAGCGTGTGTGGCTGCCTTTTGCGCCCGTGAGGTCAGAGGAATGAGCTGTTAACTCCTCTAGCTGCAGAGCTGTTCTGGAGCGTTGATGGCAGGGGTGGGGAAACACCTGCAGAGATCAGGAGATTGCATTCGTGCAGACTCCCCAAATTCGTGGCGACTGGGCTGGAACCTTTGCCATCTGCGACCCCCGGGCCTGCTCGCTGCTCTCCCTGGCCCCTCACCTCCCTTTGCCTCCCTCTCCTCCGTCGGCATCCACGGCACGCCTCTCCCCCCTCGTGGCTGGGCTGGCACGTGGAAGAAAGCGGGGGAGCTCAGCGAGGTTTGCAATGCAGGGAGAGAGAGCGGCTCTCCAAGAGGGGCGCAGGGCACAGGGTGGGCAGGCAGGTGGTGGGGGACTCTCTGATCTCCCCGGGAAGTGAGCGTAGCTGCAGCCGAGAGCAGCCGCGGGTCCCACTAGCCCTTTTCTGGCAGGACGGGGCGATGGCAACATTTACTTAAGCTGTGGAGTTTGGCACGCCGCAGCCAGGCACCATCTGGAAGGCCCTTCTCCGAAAGCTGCAGACCCTCCCGAAAGGAACTTAGGGGAGCAGGACTTGGGCAGGGCTGTGGGACTTTTTTCGGGGGTGGAATCTGGAAATCCAGGCACCTGAGCTGCGCTGGGGTCCCGTGGGAGCCGTGTAGCTAGAACAGGTTGTCCCGGATGTGCACGTGAGCTTTCTGTCTGCGGGGTCTCTGGTCCATGCTGGAGCCGGGGCTGGTTTTGCTTTTCTTTGTCGGGAGAGCATTCACTTTTCCCGGGCTGTGTTTCTGTCTATTTTATCTTGCATTTTGAGTACTAGGTCCTTGCATGTCTAGGTCCAGGCATGATGGGGTGGAGCCAGCCACGGCGGTTCCTGTTAGTCGCCGAAACAGCCTGCATGGCGGGGCTGGTTAGCGTAGCGTGAGAGGTGGGTACTTCGTCTCTGAAACGTGCTAGGGGGACAGGACCTAGAGCTCCGCCACTTGGCTGGGGACAGACAGGGCTGAGAGCTAAGCACAGAGATCTGCCACCATCCTCCCCCTGATCCCATCTTCAGTGCAGACTGCAGAGTCCCCAAAACAGTGCGTGTCTGAGCATCGTCAACACCTAACAAGTGGGGGCCGTGCCCAAAGCCGGGGCGGCAGTCCAGGCGGAATTCAGTTTCCTCCTGGGCCCCCAGCTCCCACCAGGAGAAAGTTGTCTGGGTCTTGGATTCCTGTGGGACCCATCTCTTTGATGCCGTGAGCCTTGGGGCCTTTGCGTGACATGTGCCATGTGTCTGAGAGAAGTGACAGGCACCGCACAAGCTGACTCCTTGGCGTGGCTGCCCACCACGCCACGTGGGGCCGGCCCTCCGCTAAGGGTGCCCGGCCGGGAAGCCACCTCGAGTGCGGGCAGGAGGGAGCGGGTTGTGGGTGGGCTTGGCTTTGACGCCTCATCACTGGCTTCCAAAGGATGGGTCATTTTTCAGCTTTTTTTGCGAGGCAGTGCATGTCTTTGGGGAACCTTAAATGTTTTCCTCCGTGCCCCGGGTCCAGGACATTCCACAGAGAAATCAGTTCTTTCCCCTTTGGAGACACCTGCTGGGACTGGAATTTTGGCCAACACTAGTTTCTTTTCTGTGACCTCGGTTCTAGAGCCGTCCGACGCACGGCAGAGCAGGTTCTTGCTGTGGCCCCGTCCTCTCCTCATTAAAGGTGTGTCCAGAAAACTCTGAACTCAGTGGCTGTCACCGTGGTTTTTGGACACTCTCATTGTCCACAGTCATCTCGAGGGGCATTTTGGAACATTTCCGACGTGTCGTGTTGAGTTCAACATAGAATGTGGTGGTGTCGTTGTTATTCTCTTGAAGACCAAG
>RJWJ010025515.1:0-23826 GCA_004363605.1 Indri indri | reverse complement strand
TTCTGTACCTCGGAGATCAGTCCTCCGGCCGTGAACTTCTAAACCCTGTCTCCCCGCTAGGCTGCAATCTGTGGAAGCAAGAGACGGGACTTCTATTTCTTGTTGTCACCCCCACCAGCACCCAACCCACTGTTCCAGACACCAACCTAGTTCACGCCCGTGTTGGTTTAGCTGCCAGAGGACACTGGGTAGACGGTGCGGAGGCCACGCTCTGGCATGGATGGGAATAAAGGAAACCTGTGTCCAGCCCGGCCCTCAGTAAGGCTGGCTTCCAGCCGCCACGGCAAGGTGGAGGGGACGGCCAGACGTGCTGCCAGCTCCCAGTTTGGAAACCGTCTTCTGTTGTTGTTGGAGAACCACGACCGCCCCCACCGCCCTTACTCCCCGTGGCCCCTGGGCCAGCGAATGCCTCGGGAGAACCCTCATTGCCAGATGGGAAAGTACAGAATAGCACACTTTTAAATCACAGAGAAACGATTGGAGCAAATAAAGACGTATTAATTCACAAACCAAACAGGCCGATTTGGGACTGGCCAGCGACTTTACTTCGGAAGGACTTTGTGAATCTATTTGGGAGGGCAGAATGTCATTTAATTTTAGCTCAGTTTAGTGACGTTTTTTTGTTTCTGTAAGGAAAACACTGGTGTGGCCTCTGCACTGGGCCATCTCAGCCTCAGGCTCTCTGGACCACGACCACGACCTTGTTTGGCTGGTCCTGGTGGGCCACCCTGGGGTCACAGGTGGGTGATGGGATGGGGCAGGTGCCTGTGATGGAGCAGACACCCCGGCCCCCACAACAGCTCCTACACTTGTTCTGACCGATTCATTTGTCCGCCCCACCTCTCCCCGAACTTGTGCAACGCCGGGATATTTTGACAAGCTTGCCTTTCTTCTCATCCTAGGGACAGCTCGCAGGCCTTAGTTTACAGTGATGTTAGATGCTCCAGGATGGATGAATAACAGCAGAAGTCATGGTCGTGGTGGCAGTACTAACAACAGGGTAGCAAGCACATCGGGGGCTTGGGAAACCCTCTCAGCAACTTTATGAGGTGCTGCTATCATCATTCCTAGTTTATAGATTAGGAAACTAAGGCACGGAGAGGTTGAGTAACTTCCCTAAGGTCACACAGCTCCAGCACTGGGATTTGCACCCAGGCAGTCAGGCTGTTCAATGCTGTGCCCTGTTGCTGCTCTGCTAGGAAGAAGTATATCACATATAAGCCATGTGAGATGCATGGGGCTAAGAAAGCCAGAGGGATTTAGGAGGAAAGAGCCCTGGTAAGACCACACAGTAATGGTGAAACTCAAACTCCAGTGTAGCTTCCTGACTACAAAAACTTACTCTTTTCACTAAACTATCCCCAGAGGAAAAGGTTCCAGGCTCAGGCCATTTCAGGGTAAGGATGGAGTTATCTGGCTATATTTTCAGAAGGGGCAGCTTTAGGGGGCAGGTCTGCTTATGACATCTTATGTCTAAATCAAGTCAAGCCATTTTTGAGCCAGGATGTTTCTGTTTAAAGGAATCCCTTTTGCCTTCCCTGCCCTGCCCAAGGCCAAGACTCACTCCCTAGTTTACCTTTTGCGTTAATGAAGCAGAGAAGATGCGGCCAAATCAATTCAGGAAGAATCAATAGCAATGTCCTGGCAGACATGCCTCTGCCCAGCAGCTAAGCTGCTGCAACCTGCCTGTGGGAGTTAACACAGAGGAAGTGGTCCCCAGGGCCTCCGGGAGGATGGCCCGCAGCCGAGGATGCTGTTGCACAGTGAGACACAGAGGTGGTTGCAGAGTCTTGAGGGAGATTGGCCTGGGGTCGTGCCAACCTCCCATTTTGTACAGCAGACTTGGAAACAGCCACTCGCCTCCTAATTTGAGCTGCCTCAGCTAAAGTGCTAACGTTGCCAGTGGACTCTGTGTTTTGCCATCCCTGGCAAGGAAGGTCTGAAGGGGCCATTGATTCATCCGAGTCCTGACTTCACGTCTGACTGGAAGGGCAGGATCCAAGCCCGTGTGGGGAGAAATAGGACAGAATCCAGTAGGGATGGGGAATTGATTCTCAGTAAGAGTCAAAACACAGTGGGACATCCACCATGGGGGAGGATGATGGAGCTACCAGAATGGGTGTGTGCACGTGTGTGCATGTGTGCGCGTGTATGTGTGTGTGTGTGTGTGTGTGTGTGTGTGTGTGTGTAAAGGATATTCTGTTTAACAAGCATTTATTGAGCATCTACTCCTTTTTGGGCTAAATGAAACCTGAGATAGGAAAGAGTGACAGGATCTCAGAGGTGGAAGAGTTCCATTTGCACAAGCAAGACCCATTCTGTTCCTGTCAAGGTCCTAGCATGGCAGTGTCCAGCCCCCCTTGGTGGAGACACTGTCTGCCCCTGCAGCAGACCCCCTGCCTTTTGTTGCTTGTCATTAGATGATGTTTTCTTTGGCTGAGCCAATGACTGTCACTCTCTGCCATTTCCAGTTTTTGTTTTCAAGACCTATCCATCTGCTCCTCCGTGTGCCAGTTTTACACATACTTGAAGACAGCTTTTGGGTGCTGCTTCTTCACATTAAATAGAAGGGAAGACAGCCTCAGCCTCCTAGAATCTCAAAGTCAATTTCTCTCTTCTTTGTGTTCCTGCTGCATGTGGTAAATGCCCCCCCTCTTTCAGCCCTCGAGCCACTGGGTCTGATTATTTTCATACTCAGAGTCAACTGATATTTACTGAGCAACTCCTTTCTGCCAGATGTTATAGTGGGAAATTTCATAAGATCTTTTGTTTAATCCTCATTCCAATTCACTGATGTAGGTAGAGTTATACCCTCTTTACAGATGAGAAAGTTGAGGCTCAGAAAGAGGAAGTGGCTTCACCTCTTGGTCAGTTTCCTTCTAATGTGGGTGCTCATACTGCCCTTGGAAGGCAGGTGAGAGGAGTAAATAAGTGAAATGTCCTATTGCAAACAGTGGGTGTGCAACAAATGGGAGCTGTTTTTATTGTGATAATCTTTGGGGTAATTAACCTGAATGATGGCTGCTGCTCTTTATCCTCCAACCTCCCTCTCACCCCAGTGTCTCTAGAATTCCCTCTCTTACAAACACAGTCATCTATTCCAGTTGCCTCCAAGGGAAGAGGGCACTTCCAGGCGCCGTGTGGGCTAGCATGCCCACCCAGAGGTGCTGTTCCCGACGTGGTACAGGCCTTCGTAACCTCCTCCCCGTCTCTGTCTTGCTCTCTCTGCAGTGATCCGGGCCAAGGTGGTGGGGAAGAAGCTGGTGAAGGAGGGGCCCTTTGGCACACTGGTCTACACCATCAAGCAGATGAAGGTGAGTGACATCACCAGCCTGGCTCCAGGAGGGTTTCTGGGTTTGTGCCAGAAGAGTCCTGGCCAAGGGAGGCAAAGGAGGTTGGAACTGGGATGTGTGTTTGCTCAGTGTCTAAGCCCCAGCCAGACCCCGCCCTTCCGCCTGCTGCAGAGGGAGCTGCTGAGGCAGCAGAAAGGGATGAGCAGGGAGGGGGCATGGGCTGCTCTGTCCCAGAGCCAGTGCAGGTGGAGTCACTCAGAGGCACTTGGTAGGAGGCTGAGCTCTGGAAACAGATGGCACATGGGCTTGTTACCTGGCATCCTTGAGACCTTGGTTGAGTGGGCTCTGGTCTTCCCAATAGTAAAATGAGGCTAGAACTAGCTTGATCGTCTCTATGGGCTCCTCCGAGCTTTGACTTTCTGGGATTCGATGATGCCTGCAGGTCTCATGCAGTCATCGAAGTTACAATGTAGGTTTGCGCCCCTCGGATCTTTACGTTAACCTGTGCTGATCACAGGAACTTTATCCCGAGGTAGGAACTGCACCTTCTTTCCCTGCTCCCCCAGCTCTGATCGTCTTTTTGCAGCCTAGCTAGTTAGCAACGTTTACTGAGCATATCACCAAGCATATGAACTTATGAAACGCATTAAGGAAGTATGCCTTGAGAAAAAGAACAGCAGATTTGTAATCTACAGAACCCACATCCTCGTCTCAGCTTCCCTCCTAAATGGCCCATTAACCTTGGCTGCATCCCTTTTCCTGAGCCTCAGAGTTGCCATCTGTTAACAGAGCAGGCTTGGGCTTGCTGCCCCTAACAGCCCTTCCAGCACCAGCATTTGGAGTGCCCTGGGACACTGGCAGTGTTTCTTGCATGCAGGAGCTGGTGGTGGGTGCTGGAAGGCTGTACTTTGGTTAGCCCAGCAGAGAGGGTTGGATTTCACCTTGAATAGCTCAGCAACTGGTCCCTCACCCCGACCTCCCTACATGCAGAGCTCTGTGCCAGGAGTCAGGATGGCCATGAGGGAGAGCGGGTTTCTACTTTTAGGAACTGTAGTCGGGTAGGGAGAGGAGAGACATAGGTGTGTCTCCTCAGAAGTTCAGTATGAGAGGTGCTCGGGTCCAAGAGAACCCTCCAGCCTTGTGCCCATATTTGCGTCCCCAGCAGTTAGGGTGGGATCTAGCATGGAACAGGGACGTGGTGACTACTTACCCATCTAATGGGGGGATGAGGGCAAGGCCCCATGGCCTGAGAACTCCCCAGAGAAGACAAGCCTTAATATCCAGGTGGAATTGAGTAGGGGAGTGCCACCACCCACGAGTGGTACCCGACCATCCCGGAGGCTGCCCGCCAGGCTTCATTATTCCTGTGTCCTAAGGCCTGAGGCTAGATGTGCTCATTTTGTGAAACCTGTTGCTTTGGATTCAATTTTGGAAACATCCACAGCCTTCTGGTTATGTAATGTCCAGAGTCAGCCCTGGCCAGTTGCCCTTGGCTGCCTAAGCTTAGTCATGAGACCAGCTTATGTCTTCAGACAGCCCTGGGGAGTGAAGAATGGGCAGAGGCGGGTCAGCAAGAGCAACAACAACCCAAAAAACCCACTTTGCAACCTCTGGCAGTCAGCGAGGGAATGCCAGAGCATATTAGACCGAAGCAGAGGTTCAGAAAACACACCGAGCTGCCTGCTCTGGAGCAGTCCTCATTAGGAGACACTGGCCGGCAGGGAGCTGCGAGGGAAATAGCTGGGAGGCGGCAGTTCCTGACCTTGCTCAGCTCCCCTCCTGCTGTCAGGCCTGGGGACCAGGGTGGCCAGACGCCCTTCCTGTGGGCAGAGTCCCATTGCCCCCTTGCTGGTGTCAGACCAGCCACAGGGGGTGGCTGTTTAGAGACCAAAAAGCATTTGCTCACCCATGAGCTTCAGAGCCTCCACTCCCACCGCACCCCCATACTCCCGGGCTGGAGGGCTCAGGCTTCCCCTCACATCCTTCCCCGAGGGTCACAGTGCTGGGCATCAGGTGGAAAATCCTCCGTTTTACTTCTGACAAAGGCCCAAAGGGGAAATGACTTGCCCGGAGTCATGTGTTTAATGAAGGGCAGATCTGGTCCCCACGCTGGGGCATGGGGGGATTCCTTCCCAATCCTGTGTTCTTCCCTGCCCAAATCTCCCTGCTGTCTTCCTTTAATCATCAACCCCTATCTAATGCCTTTTATTCACTCTGACCCTCCTACCAACCCAGTGTCATGACCCATAGAACTGGTCAGTGCCCTTCTATCCAGAGAGGCCACTGGATTCTGCTCACCTCCAGGGGCTGGCCTGAAAGTCAGAGAAGGTGCAGGCTAGGAGTAAAGCAGGAGTCCACCCATCTGTCCTCCCAGCCCTCCCTCCCTTCCTGTGCTTAGCACTGTGCTGTGAGGTGTGGATGCAAAGACAATGCTGTTCTCATTATGATAAGACTCCATACGAGTAACAATTCCTGAGCATTTGCTGTGCATTCTGCTAAGCCTTTGCATAGATCAGTCCTTACGCTAACATTGGAATAGATCCACTTTCCTCTATTTGACAGCTCAGGCAACCAAGATTTGGAAGGTTACACAGCAGTCAAGATCACATGGCTAGAAAGTGGCAAGCCCGAGCAAAAGTCTGGAGCCTTTGCCTACAGGAGATAACAGAGCAGTGGACCACCTACTTTCAGGGCTGCCCTCACCCCATCTGTATCTAATTGCCCCAGGGAACAAAAAGAGGGTTGTTGGGTTGTCATCTGACAGCAGCATAGCTCTTGACTTGCGACATCCTGCAAAGGGTGTATCAGAAAACTCTGTAGGGAGGAAGGGGGAGAGGCCAGAGAGGCAAGCCTGCGTGAGTTTTGGCACTGGTCCCTGGGAGGCTTTGTTTTAGTGGATTAGACAGTCTACCCGGGGGAGTCAGATGGGGTGAGCACGGGCTCCCTTAGAGCAGGACTAAAGGAACTTGGAGAACCCAAGAATCTGAGCCGCCCTGTCTGGCCTCTCTCTTCTCTCACTGATGACAGGCGGGCTGACCTTCTCCCATCTGCTGACTCCTGAGCCTCTGATCCATCTCTTAGGCACACCTTGAGTATGCAGAGACCCATGGGTGTGTTTGTGAGGGGGACAAGGGTGTTAGAATGTTGAGGGAGCTCGCTGCAAACCCAAACTTGGAGATTAGCTGGGGCCAAGGCCCTAGGCTGTGGTACAAAGGTAGAAGTTTCCAGAACTCGCCACTTTAATCTGTGGGGACCTTATCTCTCATCAGGACCATGAGAAAGTATTCCACTGTGCCAGGAGCTGCTGTTTGTGCAGTAGGGACATGCTCTCAGGCTGGCTGTAAGGGCCAGCACGTAGAGGACATTATGTCCCTGCTGAGCCTGGGAGGGTCCCATGGGGTGACCCCTTGGTCATGTGCTTTGCATGTCCTGACTGTAGGCAGGACAGATCTGCCAGGCTATTGGAATGCTGGGCCCCCAGGGACTTCCTCCTGCAGTGGTTTATCTAATCACATGAGCAATGGCAGAGTCTCGCCTGTGAAGCTCCAGCTGGAATCCTCCTTGACCCCCAGCCCAAGGGAACCATGCTCCTCCTCCCAATGCCTGTGACTCTTCATGGTTCAAGACTCATCTAGCCCTCTGCAGACACTGACTCCATGTTCACATGCCCCGCCTCCCCAGCTAGACAGCCCGCTCTGTAAGAGAAAGAACATGCGCTTGGTTTCTCAGTCAGGTACCTAGTGTCTGCAGACCTCAGTAGCTTGGTCTATCAATAAACTGTGAGTTTAAATGAGTCCAAGATGCAAACCAGCACGCAGAACAATGCTGATCTTTGATAGGCATGCAAGAAATATGACATAATGGTGACACTTCATGCTGTCAATGTAGAGCGACGACCAGACATTTCTTTAGAAATATACCAATGCCCCCAGACTCAGAAACTTCTTTCTTACATTATTTGTCCCTTCACCCCAAGAGAAGCTAACTTCTTGGAACTCTGTGTAGATAACTACCCAGAAGGGGGCCTAGAGGCACACAGAATCTAGCTGGAAAAGAATAGCCTATGTCTGAAGTTCCAAACCAGCTTTAACTACTTTTGCTAAGAGATGAGGATAGGCAAAGATGTTTAGGAAGAAGGGAACCAAACCCTTTCCTCCTCTGCTCAGGAATTTTAGTGCGACTGGTTTTAAGCTAACCTTTACTGAATGCTATGTGCCAAGTGCTATTCTCAGTCATTGAATTCTCAAAAACCACTTATGAAGTAACTTTGCTCCATTTCACAGATGAAGAAACTGAGGCCCAAAGAGGTTAAGTAACTTTCCAAGTGGCTAACAAGTGTCAAAAACAAGATTCAAACTCTGGCCATTGGTCTCCAGAACCTGGATTTACCACTAATCTTCCACGAGGATTAGTTTACCTCTTGATCACTTCTAATGTCTTTTCTAACTCTGAGATTCTCTGATTCTCCGATTTTAGGACCTTATAAGTCTCTTATAACCCTCCTAAATGTGTCAGACCAATTCTAGATCTCTGTGATTGCAGATATAATGGTACTTTTAGGATCAATATGTAGATCAAGGTAGGATTATTATAAAGAAAAGACAACTAAATCAGTAAAATCTACCTTTACCATATTGCTATTTTCAGAACCCCAAAATGCAGCACTGTGTTTATCAGACCCAGTCATTTGTAATGTATCAAAATTTCGGCTCTGTGTGCAAGTGCTGGAAGCAATGTTTAAACACGATTCCTGCAAACTTAAAAGTTGCAGTGATGCCAAGCTGATTTCAACGAGTCCTTACAGAGCAGCTCAAGGGACTGCTGGACTCCAAACAGGAGCTCGATTTTCACCCATAAAACAGCGGGGTGGGCAAAGGAAAAGACTGACGCGGAAGGAACTGAGGTTCCAATGGACTGGGACCAAAGACTTCGAGTGACTGCTCAGTTGAAGCATTTGCCAAAACCTCAAGGATCGCCCACACAAAAATAAGTCACTCGGCACAGAAGTAAGTGTAGGGGATGTTCTTCGAAGGCCACGCTCAATAGCATGCCTACAGCAGCACTCTTAAACATGGCTCCCATTAAACCCGGAAAGGCACCCTTCATCACTGAGGAAGTCATTGTGATGACCTGACACGCCCCCACTCCCACGCGGCATAATAGGACACCAAGTGTGGACGGCACTTCTCGAAGCACATGGCTGTGAGTCCTTGTTCAGCTGGCAAGCCTTGGGCAGACGAGGGGTTCAGGAGGGGAGACCCCCTGAGTCAATCAGAACAGTGTGCCCCTCAAACAAGGCAGAGGCCCACAAACTCTGCAGGTCCATAAGACCGCTTTACGATGTAAAGGTCCTTGTGGACCACCTACCCCCACCAACTAGTTGCCACTTAAAAGAAGATGAAGAGAAAAACCCAGCTCACAGACCAAATGGGAGGCATTTAGATGAGACACCAACAAAGTGATGTCTGGCTTTGTACTAATTACCATAAGTAGGCTGGGCACGGTGGCTCACACCTGTAATCCCAGCATTCTGGGAGGCCAAGGTGGGAGGATTGCTTGAGCTAAGGAGTTCCAGACCAGCCTAAGCAAGAGCAAGACCCCACCTCTACTAAAAGTAGAAAAATTATCTGGGTGTTGTGGCACACACCTGTAGTCCCAACTACTCAGGAGGCTGAGGCAGGAGGATCACTTGAGCCCAGGAGTATGAAGTTGCAGTGAGCTATGACGATGCCATTGTACTCTACCCAGGGCGACAGAGTGAGACTCTGTCTCAAAACAAAAAAATTTTTAGCATAAGTAAATTAACAATGAATGCCAAGAATGAAAGTAGAGACCTTGTCCTATTGTAAACCCCTGGGACAGGCCCAGAGAGCACCGGTGGTCCAGGGCCTATGTACTCTGAGAACTGGGGGATAATGGGATTGGGCAACACCTCGATGCCCTGTCCTACTCTTACCAGATCCCGCAGTGAACAGTGTTGGCTTGGCAGATCTGGGCCCATTTGATGCTTGTAGACTTGACCTGGGATCACGAAGTGGATGCAGCCTTGGGCACGTTCACACCAGTGACTCTGAGCACGTGCTGATAGGTGTGGCGTAGTAGCCAGAGATGGAAACGGCATTGGCCTGCACCACAGGCCCTTGGTCATACGCTCCTGAGGCTGCAGTGGGAGCTGTCCTAGGATAAGGGTTAAGAACATGGGCTCTGAAGGCAGATTCTGCTGCTTACAATCCTTGATCCGCCATGTCCCAACTGTGTGGCCTTAGACAAGCCACTTACTGCTTGTGCTCAGGCTCCGCATCTATAAAATGTGTAATAGTTCCTGCCTCTCGGGGCTGTCCTGGGGATTAATGGGTTAATATTAGAGCAGGGTTTCTCAACCTCGGTACTATTGACATTTGGGGCCGATAATTCATTGTTTTGGGGGCTGTCTTATGTATTGTAGGATGTTTAGCAACATCCTTACCCTCTATTGTGACAACCAAAAATGTCTCCAGACATTGCCAAATGTTCCAAATGTTTCCTAGAGGAGCAAAATGACCTCCAGTTATGAACCGCCATATTAGATTGTGTTGTAGATAAAATGACCCAGTAACAGCAATTTCATGTGGTTCCGCCTAATAATTTTAAAATATTCAGTTAAAAATCTTGGAATTTTATAGACATGTTTACATGCTTCATCTGGGGTAAAGGAACCCGGTACCTTCACCGGATGCTCAGAAGAATAAAAACATGCAGAATACCTAGCTCGAGTTTGGCTTTCAACAGCCAAGCAGAATTTCTGTAAAATGGGGTTACCAATACCTACCTCCTAGGGTTCTTGTAAGGATACTGTGAGGGGGACATGAGTGGGAATGCGTTCGTACTCTGAAAAGTGTCACAGAGATGTCATGAGAATGCTGACTGGCTGTCCTCGTGGAGCTCAGGGCCTGAGGTTGACAAAGTGGGAGGACCCTTGTCACAGCAACTTCTTTGGATTTTTGAAGAGATGTTGGGATGTGAGAAGCGTGAGCTGGAGGAGTGCTGTGGGAAGTCGGAATGGCCACGGTGGTGCAGCTGGCTGGACAGGAGTGTTTCTTGGGAGGGCACCAACCTGGCTAGACGGGAGGACAGGTGGCCTCATCTGGGGTGAAGGGGGCCCTGAGGTGGGTAGGTCGGTGACCAGCCACTCGATGGCTGAATAGGGGAACCAAACCAGACTCCCTTAGACCGAATGGCAGTGTGCTTTCTAGACATGGGCCTCCTCTCACGTGTTCCTTTTATTTGATTTGATTGCTATATAAGAACACATTTTTGGGATACATGTGATATTTTGATATTTTCATATACTGTGTAATAATCAAATCAGGGTAATTGGGATATCCATAACCTTAAACATTTATCTTTTCTTTATGCTGGAAACATTCAAATTATTCTTTACAAGTTATTTTGAAATACACAATAAGTATTTACTATATTCACTCTACTGGTTTATTGAACACTAGGTCTTCCATCTATCTGTATTTTTGTACCCGTTAATCAGCCTCTCTTCTTCCCCTGCCCCACGCTTCCCAGACTTTGGTAACCACACTTCTCTCTAGCTGCATGAGATCCACTTCCTTAGCTCCCACACGAGTGACAACATGCGGCACTTGTCTTTCTGTACCTGGCTTATTTCACTTAACATAATGACCGGTTCTATCCACATTGCTGCACATGACAAGATTTCAGTATTTTTATGGCTGAATCACATTCCGTTGTGTACATACGCCACATTTTGTTTATCCATGCATCCACCGATAGGTACTTGGGTGGATTCCACATTTTGTCTATTGCGCCTAGTGCTGCAATAAACATGGGAGTGTGATATCTCTTCAATATATTGGTTTCCTTTCTTTCGGATGCACACCCAGTAGTGGGATTGCTGGATCCTATGGGTGTCCAAACTGGAAAGGAAGAAGTCACAATGTTCCTTTTGCCCGCAGATGTACCGAGGCTTCACCAAGATGCCCCACGTGCAGTACATCCACACGGAAGCCTCCGAGAGTCTCTGTGGCCTTAAGCTGGAGGTCAACAAGTACCAGTACCTGCTGACAGGTAATGGCCAACTCTAGCATTCAGGCCAGGGCTTGGCCAAGGGCCACTGTTTCTTCACTTTAGCAGAACAGATAAGGACTAGTCGACTTAGCAGTGTCCTGAGGACACTTGCCAAGTGTCCATTTAAAGTGTACAGAGTCCTTAAGGTTGTATCCGTCCAGCTTGCCTAGGGCTAAGAGCTTGAGGCTCCTACGCTCGGGCTGGGTTTTAGTCTTAGCTCCACTACTGACTCTGAGGAAATCTCCTAATTTTGTAGTTTCTCAGTTTTACTCTAAATGAAAAGGGATTGTCTATTCCTCTCTACCTCGTGGTCAACCTACTAGGTCTGTCTGTGGAAGTTAGCCACCTTTAGGTATTCAGCGTGGTAAAGGAAAAAGCAAAACCCAAAACCATTATGCGAGGAGCAAAGAGCTGGTCTCTAGTGCTAGCTCCAAGACTTAATGGCTTTGGGACCTTCAACAGATGGCGTAAGCTGGCTTCATTATCCTCAGCTGGAAAATGGGGCTACAGTCCATCTTAAAAGGGGTTGGGTCTGCAAGGCCTAAGTGGGAGTGTGGCAGGTGCGAATTCTTTCCCTTCTGGCTGTGCTCTGGACAGAATAACTCTCCCTTTGTTGTGGTCTTGCTTCCCCCAGGCCGCGTCTATGACGGCAAGATGTACACGGGGCTGTGTAACTTTGTGGAGCGGTGGGACCAGCTCACCCTCTCCCAGCGCAAGGGCCTGAATTATCGGTATCACCTGGGCTGTAACTGCAAGGTAAGCTCTGGGGTTGGGGGAGGGGAGGGGCGCGTTCCCCCTGTAGTGGGCACAGGCCCACATGTGCTGGGCCAGGACAGTGGGGCACATCTGAGCAGAGGTGCTAAGAAAGGTTGCCCCCAGGCAGGGCGGTGAAGAAGGCAGGGGAGGAATGACTTTCTGCTTCAATCTGCTGCCTCCGCAATGCCCACTTGGCAGCTGCTGGGCCACAAGGAGGACTCTTCAGTGTCCCTGTCCCTGTAGCAGGTACAGGATCTGTACACTGGCAGGTTCTGCCAAGTGGTCCCCGAGTGGGCTCACCCTGGCAGCTGACTCGTTGGTGGCCCCCGCCCCAGGTGGGCAAGCTGGTGCGGGACTGCTGATGCCAGATGCTGTGGAAGGTCTCTCTTCAGCCAGGCCCAACCCCTTTACCAAGTATAGGGCCAAGGCACAGCCTTCCTGCTGTGGGTGGGAGTGGGGCCATTCTCTTACTTAATCTTCAGAACAACCCTATGTGGCTTTAATTACTACTACTCCCATTTTACAAATGAGGAAATAGAGGCTCAGAGAGTTTAAGTACCTAGCCCAAGGTTGCACAGCTTGCTGAGTCTGGTTTCCAACCTAGAGCAGCTGGACTCCAAAGTTTATGTTTTCATCTTTCTAATTCCTCAGTTCCCTAAAACAGCTGAGATGGCCCATTCTTGCCAGTTACCATCTGAGCAGGACAAGCTCTCTCCAATGTCTAATTCTGCTACTTACTGGCTATGTGACCTGGAGCAAGTTACTTAACCTCTCTGAGCCTCTATTTCTTATTCTGTAAAAGGGAGATAAAACTATTATGAGAATATGTCGGAATAACACAGAAGCACTTAGCAGAATGTCTGGTACACAGAAGGTGCCCAGTGAATGTTAGCTAGTGTCATGTGTATTATCATCGCTAAGGAGCTGAAAGGGCTCCCCTGCAGTGGTCCCCAGGGGCTGAATCCCCGCTCAGGCAGCATCAGGCACACCCTGGCAGAACCCACCAACCGTTGGCTGTTATCTAATTGCAGATCAAGTCCTGCTACTACCTGCCTTGCTTTGTGACCTCCAAGAACGAGTGTCTCTGGACCGACATGCTCTCCAACTTCGGCTACCCTGGCTACCAGTCCAAACACTACGCCTGCATCCGGCAGAAGGGCGGCTACTGCAGCTGGTACCGAGGATGGGCCCCCCCGGACAAAAGCATCATCAATGCCACAGACCCCTGAGCGCCAGACCCTGCCCACCTCACTACCCTCCCTTCCCGCTGAGCTTCCCTCGGACACTAACTCTTCCCAGATGATGACAATGAAATTAGTGCCTGTTTTCTCGCAAATTTAGCACTTCGAACACTTAAGGAAAAGTCTGTGCTGTCACATGGGGTTTATTTGGAACTATCCTCCTGGCCCCACCCTACCCATTCTTTTTGGCTTTGACATCACCCATTTCCACCCGGGAATTTCCGGTGCCATGCCAGAAAGAACGAGGTATGCATAGTCCTTCTTCGTGATAATATAATCTCTATTTTTTTAGGAAAACAAAAATCGAAAAACTACCCTCTTCGGGCATTGTAATACCTACCCCTCTTTCTTCTTCCCACCCCCTCTTCCCTCTGCCCTTCTCCTCCATCCCAGTACTTAAAGGACCCAGACAAGGAAGCTGCTGAGAGGCCAACTGTTTCAGGATCAGTCAGGGGCAGCACGCAGACAGACTCGAGGTGTGTGAAAGAAAGATCTCGTACACCGAGGAGCTGCTACCGCGTGTCCCAAGCAGGCTGTGTCTATCTGTGTCTGCATGTCAGAGGGAGGGAGGGAAGGAAGAAACCGCCAGAGAGGGTTGGAGATGACACAGCACACACACAGCTTCCCCAGCCCAGTGATGCTTGGGTTGACCAGATATTTCTGGGTCTGGAGCAAGCAGCCCAGGCCTTGCTAACAGAGCTTTCTTAGTCGGTGAAGACTTAAACACCTGCCTGAGGTCAGGAGGCAATTTGCCTCCCTTGTACAAAAGCTCAGGTGAAAGACTGAGATGAATGTCTTTCCTCTCCCCGCCTCCCACAAGATTTCCTCCTGGAAACTTCTTTGGTAGATGTGGCCGGGAGCTTGCCTTTATGTAAATTGGGGAAGTACACGCACCATACACTATCCACAGATATAGCCAAGTAGATTCGGGTAGAGAATACTATTTCCAAAGTAGTGTTTAGCTCACCTAGGGGGGATGTGTTTGTATACACATCTGCATATACATACCCACACGGGGACATAAGCTAATTTTGTTTTTTTATAGGACACAGAATTCTGTTCAATGCTGTTAAATACGCCAATAGTTTAATCTCTTCTGTTTTGTTGTCGTCGCTTGTTTGAAGAACATCATGACATTCCAAGTTGACTTTTTTTTTTCATTGTAATTAAAATTTGAAATTCTGAACACCCTCGGCACCCTCTCTTCCCCATAACTGGGGTCACCCGACCTCTGTCCCTGTCCTCTTCTCCTGCTTCCTGTTTGGGGCCTTCATGTAACTGCCTTACTGGCTGGCTTGGCTCAGATAGCAGATGAGAGTCGGTTTGGGTTGCGGGTCTGGGTGCAGAGGGGACAGCTGCAGAGTGCCCTGCCGTGGCTACATGCCACCGCTCCTGGGTTTGGAGACAGCTTGTTCCCCGTTCCCCAGCTCACTGGTGGGCAAATGCCACCTCCTGGGGTCCTCACCTCGTGGAACTGAAATGGTTGGCCATGGGGGAAGCCTGACTCTGCAATCAGCTGTAGGGTTTTTGTTGTGTTTTATGAAATAAAACTATAATATAAATTCTCTTATTAAATGAAATTATTTTAAGTTTTAGTGTCAAAAGTGAGATGCCAACAGTGGGTGATAATGTATATTTTACAGAGCTGGCAATGGTTGGATGGGGTCATTTAACATGGCTGCTCTCTGTCTCTTTTTTCAGATTATGGGGGTATTCATCCTCTGTTAGCATTTATATCTTCAGCTCATTCCACTTTAGGAAACAGAGCTGCCAATTGAAACAGGAGAAGGGAAAAAAGAGACGCAGCCAACACATTGTAGTGTCTTGCACACACACACAAATGCCCAGGCGAGGTGTCTGGCAGAACCCCAGAGCAGGAAGGCAGTGCAGGCGTCGGGTTTCCTTAGGATCAATTGCATTCCCTTGTGCCTGTCCCCTTGTGGTCACGCCATTTGGCAGAGCGGGAGATGGAAGCAGAAGGAGCTGAGGCCAGTAGGCCAGTGGTTTCAAAGGGATGAGCCCAGACTTGGTGTTTTGGGATTGTCTTTATTTCAACCTCAAAGTCTCACAAGGTGGAGTCGCTACCCAACCCGAGCAAGTGCCCTCCCGCAAGTGGACGTCGGCATCTCCTCTGTGAGGCATCTGGCCGTTCTCCGTCCCTGGTGTGTGGTCACCCCCACTCACACAAAGAGGGACTTGGGGTGAAGCCTGAGCACGAGGCACCTGAAGTTTCCCTGCACGGTAGATAAGTCAGAACCACAGCCCCATTGGTTAGGCCTTGGTGAGCAGGTCCTGGGCAAAGGAGGGTCTTTCGCAAAGCGATGTGGTCAGAGGGCGGTTTTTGAGCTTTCTATAAGCTATAGCTTTGTTTATTTCACCTGTTCACTTACTGTATAATTTAAAGTCATTTATGTAGCTGAGACACTTCCATATTTCAATCATATCGTGAACGTTTTATTTTGCTAAATCTTGTGTCATGTGTAGGCTGTAATATGTGTACATTGTGTTTAAGAGAAAAAGAAAAACAGAAACCCACATGCCACCATTTTCCTGAATCAAATTCTACAGTGGAATGGAGAGTAACATACTTCTACGGGGCAGGCGGCTAGACTGGCGATCGGGAGAACCAGAAGGAACTAGTCACTGAGACTCCCCCAGCCTCCTCCCTGTGGGAATCCCTGTGGTTCGAGCAGTAGGAAAGAGATGGGAAAAAATGGCAAGTCCATTCACATCTTTGCTCCATATCTACTGGCCCTGGGTCGTCTGCTACTCACTCTCATTCCCTCTCCCCTCAAGACCCTTTGACCACCCAATGGGGAAGTCATGATTTCTCCAACAAACCCAAGGCCGTGGGAGCTGTGATTCCAAGTTCTCTTTGCCTCCTTTGGACATCGCTTCTGCCTCCCAACCAAGGAAGCCCCACACCCAGGCTCTTGCCCCTCAGGCCAGCGCTCTGACCTGGCCAGGGGAGGTAAGACTAGGAGACCCTCCCCCAGTCCCAGACCTGCCTCCTGGTGGTTGAGCTACAGCCATGGGCACCATTTTTCACACCATGATGCTTGGACAATTAAAGAAACAAATGACTATTCGAATAGCTCTGTCTAGGAGCCACTGGGGCCCCAGGAAATACTGCCCTTCTCTGCCCTGGCTCTTCCCCTCATCTTGTGCATGACGAGCAACAGTGTGGATTATCCCAAGATGGCACCCAAGTGTTTGGCTCCTGGCTGCCTAAAGTAAAAATATCGCTAGAGTATTTTTATCAGAGAGAAACACTATAAAAATCTAATGGCAAAAGCAAAACAAAATGGGGGAGCGTAAAGCAGGTGGATATCATATCAACAACTTCCAAATTGGCTCTTTGGAGGTGAGAGGAAAGGAAGAACTTAGAGAATGGTTTATGTTTTGGGGGGTGGGGCATCTTAGATTCTCCTGTGCCCTCAACTTTCCCTGTAGCCAGTCTGCTGTCCTGAAACCCAGAAGTGATGGAGAGAAACCAACCAGAGAAAACCCTGTCTAGAAGGAATGTATTTGTTGCTAAATTTTGTAGCACTGTTTACAGTTTTCCTCCATGTTATTTATGAATTTTATATTCCGTGAATGTATATTGTCTTGTAATGTTGCATAATGTTCACTTTTTATAGTGTGTCCTTTATTCTAAACAGTAAAGTGGTTTTATTTCTATCACGCATCTGCTGGCTCTTGCCTTGTTGTGTCCTGATGGCCACTGGGGGTTATATAGGCACCAGAGGGCCTTGACATCTGTCCTGCTGCCCCAATTCCAGGCCTGTGCACACTCCCTCCCTGACCCACTTCTACAGGCTGCCCCTGCTCCACCACCCTGGTCCTTTTCCCTTGGCAGGAGGAACTTCAGGAGAGGTAGCCTAGACGTCCTCCTGGCTGCTAATCCAGCCCCCAGACCTTGATCCCGGACTCTGTTGCCAGGGTTCTTTGTAGTTCTACAAGGTCTGGATTCTCTATCCAACCACTCATGGGTGGGGGTGCAGGTACCCCCAGACTAGGGCCCTGACTCACCCTTCCTTGTTTTCTCCCTAAGAATCTCAACCTGGTGGAGGTGGGGAGGGGAGGCCTTAATGTCAACTGCCTGCTTGAAATTCCGAGTATGGCTCAGCCTTGTTGGGGATGCCAGGAACCGATGAGGTTCCACAACAGCTGGTGGCCCCCTCCCAGAGTGTACAGAAGGGCCTGTCACCCTCAGTGGCCTGGACTGGCCACAGACTCCTCACCAAACTTGCACCCCACCATTGACAATGTTTCAGGTTATAGCTTTTGCCCCTATTTTAAAGCTACTCAACTTTGAGCGTCTATCACATGCCCGGCACAGCACTTTATACTCGTGATCACATGAAATCTCAACAATCTCATGAGGTTGTTCCATAGTTTTTAGCCGAGGAAGCCAAGGTTCACAGAGATTAAGTCATTGCCCAAGAACTGGTACACAGACAGAATTGCGATTCAAACTCAGGCTGGTTTGATGATAAACCATGAATTTTATCCACCGTATTCACACTTTATTGGAATGTGATGGGTTTCACATGTGCCCTTCTTATTCCAACCAGCATATCCTGGATTTTCTGACACTCACTGGATCAGATATAAGGGAAAGGTAATCAACGGAAAATCTCTGCTTGGTTAGACTGCTCCCAGCTAGAACCTGTAGTCCTGCCTGTCAATGTCTACAAACAGAGTTGTCCAGCTCAGCAGCCTGAGAGCGAATTCTACAAATAGGCCACAGTCCCCAGCCAGGACTCTAGGGTACCCTACTAATTATTCTGTTTCCTGAGACTCACAGCCTTTGAAAGTCCAAGCACAAGGCCACGGCCCACATTCCTTTGACCAGTTTAGCAAGATCACCTGCCACACAGCATGACCATTTCCAGCTGCCCACAGCTCCTGCACCCACCTTCTTCCATCTACAGATGGAGAACTCTCCGTCCCATTCAGAAAGACGTTAGCCTCTCCCCACCAGGTATCCTCCAAACGGGAGGCTTTACCACGTACTCCGAACTAAGCCACACCTGCTTCCCAGAGACAACCACAGGGGTATTCAAAAGTTAGAAAGTGACGAGGACACAGAAGGAAACTGCCCTTCGACAATAACTGCAAACAACATATTACCGCTTTTTATTAAAACACAAGTTGAAACCAGGTCCCAGAAAGGGCCCAAATGAAATAACATCCTGCCTTGAAAACATCTTTTACCTTTATAATCAACCTCTGGCTCCAACATGCCAGCTCAAGTTTCCCCTGATTTGTTGAAAGTTCCTGAGGTCCCCCAAAATGCTGTCCACCTTTGTCATTTGTCCTACTGCCTGAATTTCACCTGGAGAGATGACTCTTCCCCCAGGAAAGCCAGGCATTCCCACAGGACACTGGGGCTCTTCCTCAGAGTCCAGGTGGTCCGGGAGTGATGCCTGAGCCCTGGGGACTCAGACATCTGTGTTCATGCCACACTATGAAACAGAATAAAGAAGGGCACTCACCATTGGCTTGTGGTTGGGAAAAAATGTTTGCTCCACCAGCGGGAACTTCTCAGGGCCCAAGGAATGGAAGATCTTAATGAGTTGAGAGAACTAGAAGAGGAGAGGAGAAAACATTGATCAGCCATTGGTACCCAGTATGGTGACACCTCTCACTTGGTCCTGAGCTTCAAGTATCTGTCTGCCCGGAGCTGAGCTCCCCTAGCTGTCCCCAGCCTGTAGGATAAAGGCCAGAGTTCTCAGCTGGATGTTCATCCTCTCCCTTATCTAACTGCATCAACCCCTCCACTCCTGCCCTAGAACTGATAAGTGGGTGGGATCCTGGAGTCAGCTCAACTGCATTTAATGAGCATGTACTACATCCTCAGCATTTCATACAGGTCCTTGTCCACAGCACAACCTGCGGATGTTCATGCCATACCCTCTGCCTGAAATGTCTTCTTTCTAGAGAGGCGGCACTGCACAGTAGTTCATGGTATAGACTTTGGATCCAGCCTCCCTGGGTTCAAGTTTTCTCTCTACCACTTACTAGCTGTGTAACCTGGGAAGTCACATAAGGTTTCTGAGCTTTGTTTTCTTCACTTGTAGACTGGACATAACAAGACACCCTAGCTCATAGAACTGCTGGCAGGATACAGCATCATGCCTTTGTCCACAGGAATGCTCGAATGCTAGATGATGTTACTATTAATAAATATTGTCTCTGCTGTTACACTTCTCATTTCCAACAGCTCAAGCCACGTCCCTTCCCACTGTGCTTGTGCTGCTTAAGCCCTTCCTTGCTTTGCCCTAGAGGGCGGGTTCCACCACTGTGTGTCATTATCAGGGCACATGGTGTCTTCGTCCTAGGCTGGAGGGAAGCATGGAGGCTATGGGACCTGGAAGGGGGACAGAGTGGGGGTCAGGGACACTCCCTAGAGCAGATGACGTAAGAAGAGGAAGCATTTCTCACTGCACTCTAGGTGTGCTGTGAGACTCGTGTGTGCTGCAGACCCTCAGCGGCTGCCATGGCTGTGGCCCCAGGTGCAGGGGACAGTCAGAGGAGGCTGGACGGTCATCCATCAAGACCACCAGGAGCCTTAAGGGCCAGCCAAGGAGCCTAGAATTCGCTCAGAAAGCAAAGGAGAGCCACTGGTGGATACGAGCAGGAATGAGCAGGTCATGATCCTGATCAAGGTCCTGATCAAGAGGATGGGATCGGCTGCAACGTGTGGCTAAATGTGGCTGCCCGATGGTTAGAAAAGAGGCCGAGTCTCATTCCCGTCTGTCTTGGAGGGTCATCAGCCCGGGATTGTTCTGCAAACTCTTGGGGTATAGCCTATATGTGCAGTGTAACAGGAAGTCAACTTGGAGGGTCTGGTAGACCTCAGAAATGTGGGAAATGATGTGAGTATCCCTCATTTTATAGATAAGGAAATTGGAGTCCAGAGTGAGAGCTTAAATCCACAATTAAGCACATGGTTTTCAGAGAGGCTCAGTTCTACCACTTACTCCTAGCTCTGTGAGCCTCAGCTTCCTCACCTGCACAATGGAGATGTTGGCAGTACCTACTCACCAGGGTAATTCTCATGATCAAACACAATATGCATGTTAAGGCTCAGGATAGTGCACAGGTAGTGCTAATGAACTGTGGTCGCTACCATCACGATAAATGTAGGGGGAAAAGGTGAGGGGGGATGGCTAATACTATTTAGGACCCTTTCCTAACAGCGGCACTTGAATTTTGGATGCCATAGGCCAAAAGTTCAGTTAGAGCAGAATGAGAAGGAGACCAGGGCCATGATAATACTGGTAAAGACTATCCACATCTATTAAATCAATGCAGGTAGACATTCAATAAATACTGGGTGTCAACTCTGCCCAGGCCTTGTTCTCGGTGCTAGGAGCAATGATGACTGTCACCATTCACTGAATGTATACTTTGTACCAACCACCATTATGAGCACTGAGCACATGTTAACTCATAAACCAAACAGGAAGGCCCTGTTATTGTCATCATTTTCCAAATAAGGAAGCTAAGTTCAGAGAGGTTAAGGAGGTGCCCCAAGGCTACACAGCTCACAAGTGGAGGAGCCAGGTCCTGGGAGTCTGGCTCCAGAGCCCACACTCCCAAGCACTGCCCTACGCCACCAGGTGACCACACAGACAGACAGCAAAGCCACACAAACCGAAGGGCTATGAGCTTCACATGTTACCTTCCCCCCAACCTCCAGTTATCATTCCTCCTCCCCTCCTTTGTTTTTCCCCTTGGCACTTATCATAGGGCGTATTACATATTTGGTATATTTATTAGTGCATTGCGCTAGAATGCCCACTCGAATGTAAGATCCACTGGGCAGGGATTCTGGTCTGACTTGCTCACTGCTATGTTCCTAGGACTTGGAACAGTACCTGGAACAGAGTGAGTCTCAACAAATATTTGTTGCATGAACAAATTACTTCTAGCCAGGGAGACAGATAATGCACAAATGAATGGATAAATACAGCATTCTAGGTGGAGATGAGTATTTGAGGAAAAAAATAAAGCCTGCTAAGGGATTTGAGAGTGTTTGAGGGAGTGGCGAGGTGGTATTTTAGGAAAATAAAGTACCTCTTTGACAGGTAACATCTGGATGGAAACACAAGTCAAATGAATGACTGAAGCTAATGAATAAAAGAAGAGAAATCAAGTGTTGGGTGCTGAAGACAGATGGCTTCACGTTCTGGCTTCAGCACTCACTGGCTACGTGACCCTGGAGTTTCCTTCTCTGCAAAATGGGGGAATGACACCCACTTCACACGACAGCGACAGTATGAGCACCGGGGAGCACAGTTTTCCGGTACGTGGTAAGTGTTCAATCAATGGTGCCTACTGTTAACAGCAATGATGATAAGATGATAGAATGTTAATCAAAACAATACAGTATGTTCTTACGACTAATGTTATTAAAACACTACTGTATCATAATATGTAATTATATAATATTGTTTAGGCAACAATTCCAACAGGAGTCCTGGTATTCAAGTGGTTTCTTCAGTTGCTTAAATATTAATAAGATTCTTATCACTACGGAGAACTCCATGCTGGGGAATGGGCCCGTTGCAGGGCTGGGAGACCACCCACTGCCTCCCAGCGCCCTCCAGGTCAGCCTGGCCCGTCACCTACCACCCAGGGCTTGCTGCAGAAGTTGTAGACGGAGTACAGAGAGTTGACAGCAGGCAGCCCCCCATACTGCAGGCCGATGACCAGGCTCCGGTAGTCTTCGCCCAGAGCCATGCTGTAGGCATGCTGGCGGACCAGGATGAAGTCTGGCTTGAAGGATCTGCTGAGAAAGGGGTGAGCAGGGCGTCATTACCACACTGGCACAGCACTGACCCGCAGGCAGGCAGCTACTGCACTCAAGGTCAAAGGACCGAAAACAACACATACTTCCTTCTATGTGTTTTTATGGGCTCTTTTCTAAACTTTCTACATTGAGCATCTATTTTATTTGCAATCAGAAAAAGAACGTATCAAATAACTCAGTGAATGGACTGAGATTTCCCCAGGTAGCAGCACTGAACTGAATGTATCTATTACCTGTTGTGAGGACACCTGCCCCAGGAGGTAGGTATTGTGCCATCAGCTCCCTGCTACAGATGAGCCCTCTGAGGCTCAGGAAGACTGAGTCACTTGCTCAAAAAGACACACTGCAGGGAAGTGGCAGAGCAGCCTGGCCTCCTTCCCGCACATTTCAGATCAAACGTGTCTCGTTCCCTTCCAGCAGCAGCCTCGGGAAAGCAGCGAGAGTGCACATGGGATGGCCAAGTCCATGGCAGGCTCTTTGCTGGCCCCTCTGGAGGTATGATCCCAGTGAAATCTCACAAACAGACCTGGGCAAGCTGCAGACTGTTTCTCCATCTATAGACGGGGAGAGCGCAGCTTGGAGAAGTTAAGAACTTCCCCAACTCACAAAGCTGGGGAGCAGGAGAGCCGACTTGAACGCCGGTCATCCGGCTCCAAGCCCACGTGCTTTTTACTCCAGCACACGGCCCCAGGGGGATTCACACATTATTTCACGCACACTGTCAAGGATCTACCTATTTTTGGATTCTTCACTTCTAAGACACATGAAAAAAATCAGCCTCACTGTAGGTATGAGGCTGATGCTCAAAATGGTATCCAATCGATCCACTTGTCTCGCCCAGGACCAGACACTTAGCTTCAAATAAATTGTGTCTCTAAAATAATTCTAATGTCAATTAAAATAACTCTCCAAGGGAAAGGATCTTCCCCCACTGAAGACAGAGGAAAAGAATGTGCAGCTACTTCTGAAATCGTTCTCAGCCAGCGCCTCACTGTACACCCAGGGCCTGACCCCGCGCGAGCAGGAGCGCAGTGACCGTGTGCTGCAGGAATGGGTGACGGGTGTGGACGCCGCTCCTTACTGCCAGGGGAAATGGCCAGTCTCTGTGGCTAAGTCGTAACACATCTCGTGGGGGCCACCTGGGTGGGAGCATCCTCTCCACAGGCACGGCTCACGGTGTGCTCAGGGCAGCGGCCAGTCAGACTGGTATTGCTCTGTGGTTAGGGTTAGGGTGAGAATCTGGGAATTACAGCAGCAGGGATGAAAGAGGAATGAAGGGAGAGCACGTGTGTGCCTCTGACAGGGATTTGATGGCCACAGGGATCACTGACAATCTAACCACTCACTGCTTCTATCTGATTTCAAAAGTAATGAATGGCTGAGCATAGTGGCTCATGCCTGTAATCCTAGCGCTTTGGGTGGTCAAGAAAGGAGGATCCCTTGAGGCCAGGAGTTCAAGACCAGCTTGGAAACATAGCAAGATCCTGCCTCTAAAAAAATAAAAAGTTAGCTGGGCATGGTGGTGCGCACCTGTAGTCCTGGCTACTTGGGAGGTTGAGGCAGGAGGATGGCTTGAGCCCAGGAGGTTACGGTGAGCTGAGCAACAGAGCAAGACCCTCTCTCTCACAAACACACA
>RJWJ010025514.1:0-23800 GCA_004363605.1 Indri indri | reverse complement strand
CAGGGACAGGGAGGAAATGGGAAGAAGTAGGTCAAAGTGTACAAATTTGTAGTTATGTAGGGTTAATAAGTCTAGAGATCTAATGTATAACATGAGAAGTATGGTTAATAATATTGCAGTGTATACTAAAAATTTGCTAAGAGAGGAGATTTTATGTGCTCTTACCACACACACACACACACACACACACACACACACACACACACACACGTAACTATGGAAGTGATGGATAGGTTGATTTGCTTGACTGTAGTAATCATTTCACTATGTGTATGTATATGAAAATATCATGTTGTACACTTTAAATGTATACAATGAAAAAAAGCCAAACAAACTAAAAAATCAGCACCTCTTCTTAGATCTGTCAGAGAAGTGAGTCCCAGGGCAATCACTGCCCCCCAAATTGCAGAGACATGTAAATGGACACAGAATTACAACTTACCAGAGCAGGAAGCCACTTCTGTGGGATCAGTGTGGGAATAGGAAAATCTGAACTGGAACTGAAGAATTGCTGGAGGCTCAGGGTGGACAAGTCTGAGAGTTGTGCACCCTGAGCCTCCAGGGGCTCCTAGTTATGGGGGAGGTGGTGCTCATACTTTTGTCTTTTGTGAATTTTACCTCCAGGAGCTCCATCAGTTTCTCACAATGAAGATCGGAGAAAAATCCCCTTGTGCTTTTGGCAGGGTGGATACATGTCATTATGCACTTGTCCAAACCCATAAAATGTACGGCACCAAGAGTGAAACCTAATGCAAATTATGGACTTTGGGTGATAATGGAGTGTCAATATGGGTTCATCGATTGCAAAAATTGTAGCACTCCGCTAGGGGCTGTTGATAGAGGGGGAGGTTGTGCATGTATAGGGGTAAGGTGTGTAAGAGAAGTTTTTGTACTTTCTGCTCAATTTTGCTATGAACCTTAAACTGCTCTAAAAAATAGTTTATTTTAAAAAATACTGACATAAATGCTTATAGAGGATCAAGTAAACTTTTTTTTGCTTATTTTTTCTTCGAGTTACGTTTTATTCTTTCCAATTGTAAAGTTTAGAACTAGTGAAGTAATGTTCTTTTTTTCCCCTTTGGAAGGCATGTCTCTGGTGAGATGTGTGCTTCACGTACGTGCATAGAGGAGTTCTGAGCTGCAGTCTCTCATTGCCTTCCTCTCTTCTGACCGTGGCCCTTCCTGCCAGAGTTTGGGAACTATCCAAATTCCAAATACTATTTAGTAAGTGTCAGACTAGGTATTGACCTGTTTTTTTTATTTGAAAGTATTAAACTGTGTAACTGGTGTTCTTCTCCATGGCAGCTGGGCTGCGGGGGGAAGAAGTGGAAGTGTGGAGGGAGGGGATGTGTGCATGGGCGAGGCCGTGTTAGATCGCGGAGACCAGCATCCGGGCACCTCTGCAGTGCAGCACCGGGCCCTCCTCCACTGCAAGCCCCCCAGGCCTGCTGCACCTGCCCGCTAGCTCTGTTTGATGAACTGCAGTGAATACTGGTAAACGAAGTAAAACAAAAACAGAAATCCACTGGCGGACAGTAGAGCACGGGCAGTTAAATGACAAATCGGTGCTTGAGAGGAGAATGGTCTGGATCTTGTCTCAGTTAGGGCCCTGGGGTGCCCTCGTTTCTTATTAGCCCTTTAGAGTTAGGCGAGAGAGTTACCCTTGCTGGAGGAAGTAGAAGTTGTTCCACTTTTGTAAGTGGCCGGGCAAGTCCTAGCTAGGTATCTCTGGATCAGGTAACAGGGAGTCTAGGTTTACTTTTCTTTTACTGGAAAATCTATTACCCATTTGAATTCTTTGATTCATGCAAGTCCTGCAATCCTGTAAGGAAAAGGATGTGTTCCGCTCTGCTGGCTGGCTTTTAGCTAGCTTATTTGAGATTTTTAGAGGATGCCAATGTTGGGATAGGTGTAAGCAGCTCTGTTTTTTTTTTTTTTTTTTTAATTTTTAGGGTCGTGGGGGTTTAAAGCATTTTAGGGGTAACTCATGGACCCTGTCAGCGCTTGCAATATGCGATACACAATTCCTCAGCAATTTGCCATGAATTTGCACCTATTAAGTCATATGAGAGATTTAAAAAATTAATATAGAGGGTTCCCGATAATATGAAAATTAACTGAAATTTACAAAGAAGTTGTATTAGTATGTGCTAAGGCTATCATAACAATGCGTCACAAATGGAGTGGCTTAAACAGCAGAAATTTATTGTCTCATACTTCTGGCGGCTAGAAGTCTGAAATCAAGGTGTCTGTTGGCAGGGCCATGCTCCCTCTGAAGGTGCTAGAAAATGACTTCTAGCTTCAAGTATTCCTTAGCTGGTGACGGCATAACTCTCACTTCCACATGACATTCTTTTTGTGTGTCTATGTCTAAATTTCCCCTTTTTATAAGGACATCAGTCATATTGGATCAGAGTCCCACCTTCCAGTATGACCTCATCCTAACTCATTACATTTGCAATAACCCTATTTCCAAATAAGTCACATTCTGAGGTAGTAGGAATTAGGACTTCAATGTATGAATATTTTGGGACTACAATTCAACAGATAATAGAAGTCGAAGATGAGAAAAAAAATTCCAATTTGGATCACAAATCAAACCCAACTATAGGCTATATAGGACACCTACCAAAAGCAAAGAATTCAGAACAGCCAAGAATAAAAATATTGGCAGAGTAATACCAGCAAATACAATGAGCCACAATCTTACTAACAAAAAATAAAAGTCTAAGGAAGTCAACGAATCATACCTTATAATGTTTTAACAGTATAATTTTTAAAAAGTTAGAAGACCAACTAGCACAATCATAAAAGCAAAAGCCACGGAAGATATGGTGAAAAAGAGACAGGAAGACTTTAGTAGCGGGAAATTTTAATTCAGTTCCCTCAGTCCATGACAGATTAAATGGAAGTAAACAAACAAAAATCCTGATATGGAAGACCTAAATGACATAATTAATGAGGCAGATCTGATTGATACGTATCAAACTCTGTACTGGGCACTATAACATCTTTTCATGCCCTGTGGGGCATTCTGGGGCATTCACAACAACTGGCCATGTCTTAAGCCAAAAACAAAAAAAAAAAAAAAAAAAAAAAAAAAAAAAAAAAAAAAAAAAAAAAAAAAAAAAAAAAAAAAAAAAAAAAAAAAAAAAAAAAAAAAAAAAAAAAAAAAAAAAAAAAAAAAAAAAAAAAAAAAAAAAAAAAAAAAAAAAAATCAAGAAATTCCAAAATGTAGAAATAGTACAAAAAATGTTCTCTGTTCATGATGCAATCAAGAGACATCTTAATAATAAAACAAGATAACGAAACAAACAAAATACTGTAACACCTAGAAAATAAGGAGAAAAACAAACCTCTTTTTAAAGCAACTCTTGGGTCATAGAGAAAATCAAAATCAAAATTACAGAATATTTAGAAAATAATAAAATACATAAAATAAGAAAATAAAAAATTGTGAAGGGAGAGAATAACTGCAAATACAGAAGGAATTAAGAGAAAGATAGAGATAACTTTTCTCAAAAATTTGCAAATAAATTTGAAATCCTAGGAAATACATAATTTTGTAAAAATAAAAGTACTTAAAATGTCTCCAGAAGACAATAAATAACTATACAAACAAATTATTATTTAAAAAAAAGAAGAGTTTTAAAATAAATAGTACCCTCCAAACATCTAAACAATGACAAAACACCAGGACCACCTGAATTTACAGGAAATTCTACTATTTCATTAAGGAACAGGTCATTTCAATGCTCTTAAAATTCTTCCAGAGAATAGAAAAAAAAAAAGAAAATCTCTAAGATAACACTGATACCAAAACTCAACACACATGCACAGAGAAACATACCATAGGCCAACCTTATCTATTAATATCAATAAACAAATCCAAAAGAAAATATTAGCAAACAGATTGCAGCATTAAAGTAAAAGAATAATCACTATCACCAAGTGTGATATCCATTAGGAAAACATATTAATGCATAATTTAATAATAGGAATATGTTAACAATTCACTCTATTACTAGATCTAAGGAGAAAAACCATATAACTATTGTGATAGCTGCTAAAAAGCATTTGTTAATTTTCAACAAATAACACAAATTTTTAAAAACTCAATGAAAATAGAAGTATCTTTTCTTTCTTAAATGAATATATATTTATCCACTTAAAGCCAATGGTATGTTTAAACACTAGAAACGTTCCTTTTTCAATTCTGAAATAAGAGAAAGATGTCCACAATTATCACTCTTACTTTACATTGTTCTGGTTCTGGCCAATGCATTTCACAAAATAAAGAAATTAGAGGTTATATTAGTCTGCTCAGACTGCCATAACAAAATACCGTAGACTGGGAGGCTTACACAATAGGAATTTATTTTCTCAAGTTGTGGAGTCCTAGATCAAGGTCTGGCAGAGTTGATTTGTGGTAAGTGCTCCCTTCCTGGCTTGTAGATGGTTGCCTTCTTACTGTGTTCTCACATGGCAAAGAGAGAGAGAGAGAGAGAGAGACAGACAGACAGTGAGAGTGAGAGAGAGAGACACAGAGAGAGAGAGAACTCTGGTGTCTCCTCTTATAAGGACACTAATCCTACTGGATCAGGACCCCACCCTTATAACCTCATTTAACTTTAATTACTTCCTTAGAGACCTCATCTCCAAATATAGCTACACTGGGGGTTAGGGCTTCAATATATAAATTTTGAGGGTCACAAACATTTAGTCTGTAACAGAAGTATACCAGATAGAAAGAAAAAGATAAAATTATCATTGTTGAGTCATGATACGATTATATACCTGGAAAATGTAAGTGACTATATTACAAAGAATATGAGAATTTGGTAAGGTAGTGAGGTACAAACTGACCACAGAAATCAAAGCTTTCATATACATAACAGCAACCACTTAAAAGAGATAGAAGAAAAGCTCTCATTTGCAATAGCAATAACAATAATAATAATAAAAACATCAAAGGATAAACTGAAGACAAAATGTATGAGCTATATATGAAGAAAATATCCAATTGCTACTGAAGGTAGAAATGAACCCTTTAGTGAATGAAAGGCATTCATAAAGAGACTCAACAGGGGAAAGAGATCTATTCTCCTAAGTTAATCAAGACATTTAATGCAATTTCAATAAAAATTCCTACATGATATTTTTTGGGACCAAGGCTGATTCTAAAGTTTGTATGGAAAGAAAAATAAGAATAGCTAGAAGAGCTCTGAAGAGTAGAGCAAGAGAGTGCAGGGAGAAACATATTCTTTTGTATCTCTGTGGCTACAACTCCTAGGAGGACAGTTTTGCAATGTTCATTAAACTTACAAATGTACATACCCTTTGATTCAACTATTCTACTTCTAGGAAATTATCCTTCAGACATTCGTCCATATGTGCAAAGTGACATAGGAACAAGTTTATACACGGTGGAATTGTTTGTAATATCATACAATTGGGAACATCCTTACTGTCTATCTGCAGTGGTCTGATTAAATAAATTATGGACTATTGATAGAATGTTATACTTTGTGGCTATGAAAAAAGAAGGAGAAAGTTCTTCCTGGGTTGATATGGAATGATTGCCAAGCTATATAGCTAAATGAAAAAGGTGTTTTTGTGTAAAGTACGCTATCATTTGTCATTTGTGTAAGAACAAAGAAAAATAAAGAATATCTCTATAAATACACACACACATATACATATACACATATATTTAACTGCTTGTATATTCATAAAGACTATCTCTGAAAGTATTCATCAGAAACTAGAAGCATTAGTTGCCACTCGCTGGAAGAAAGGATAGGAGAGAAAATTCTTACCCTTTCATGGTTTTTGAATTTTGAATCACATGAACATGTGTACTTATTTAAAAATTAAGTTAAATAATTGAAAAGTAATTTATGTCTGGTTTTTAGAAATATGGAATTGAACCAGCCTTTAAATTTAAGATCATGAAATACAGCAACAAATTGTTTTTATTTTTCTAAATTATGTCTTCTAAATTGCTCTTCAGTTATAAGAGAGAGAGCGATTGTGGGAAATGAAAAGAGCGATGAACCACAGAAGAGAGGAGCCGAGAGGAGCCGTGGGAGATGAGACCGGGAGTTAGACAGGAGCCCAGGAACCTGTGCAGAAGGAGAGAGAACCAGGGAATCACGGAAAGTTGGTGGAGCAGGAGGGAGTACGGGGCACTCTGTAAGTTCTAGGGTGAGAACAATCAGTTAAAATGTTTTTGTAACGCCGACATCTACTTGGGACATGAGCTTCGGAGCAAATTACTGTTACTCTGGTCTTTGAAATTATTACGTGAAAATAAAAAGTTTATTTTTTCCACTGAAATCTAAGGAATCGCACATGATTCCTTTCATGTGTGAAAGGAATCAACAAAGGTTTGGGAAAGTCACTTAGGAACTTAGCATCCCTTAGACATTCAAAAGTGGTTGAATTGCTTCATCTTTGTTCACACGAGGGTTTGAGCTACACTCATTAAAGAATGCCAAGAGGTTATATTTAAAAACAGCATTTACTTTGCCTTTTTAAGCCTCCCTTGACCACGAATAAATCTAATTTATGGGACTATAAATAATTTTGTTATTGATTCCAATTTTTCGACTAAAAACATCAACTCCTAGAGGAGCCACCCTTAGAAAATTGAGCACAATAGCAGCTCAGTGAAAAAAAAAAACACCTTGTATTTCTGGCTACAGTATTTTGGTTTGAATAATTCTATCTTATAGAATGCTGGTGTCGGGCAGAGTGAAGTGATGTGGGGACCCAATCAAGTTTTGAAGGTTCGCATCTCTGGCTTATGAAAGTTTAATGTTTGGGGAGACACATTACCTCTATTGCCACCTGCTGGTAACATGAAGTGTCATTTAATTCAGTTAGTGGCTCTCCCACCCTGATTAAACAAAATTGGGAACATGGAGATTGATTTGCAGCAAAAGAACTTTTGCTGCTTCGGAAGAAGTCACTAGTTTACAGACGCAGCGGCTGATGTGACAGGACTGATCACATGGAGCCGTGTCCTGCAGCACGTAGGACAGCAGAAGACCCACCCTGCACTGACGTGTGCCCTTAGACAGCGTTTCCTCTGGCAGGGCCTCCTGCCTTGCCCGTTCTTTAAGTTTGTCTACTGTCTTGTCCATCTAAGTATGAGATTTTTTTTCTACCTAAGGAGACCAGTTTTAAAAACACTGAATACTTTTGACCGTTAATTTTTAAAAATTTGAATCAAAGGCTTTCAGCCCTCCAATGAACGTAGACCACACACAAACACACACTCACACACACTCACACACATGCTGGCTTCACTTTGATTCTGGGGTTGAAGTCAGCACTGACGAACAGAGACTCTTTCATTTTTTTTTTGCATGCAGCCTTTCTCTTGTTTCTCCCACTCACATGCTTTACTCTTCTGCTTTTACAAAATCTATACTTCATACTCACTGCGTACACACCTAGCGGCAACACCAACACTTATACACGCACAGTATGGCTAATGCAAGCATCAGATAATTTTCTGGTAGCCTTTACACATTTTCTTATGTTTTTAGTAGCATACAATCCTCCCTTTATCTGGAATCTTAAGGAAGAAAAAATGTGATCATTTCCCTCCTATGATACCACCTCACGACACTAACTAGTCAAAATGTTCCCTGAAAGTACTGTGAGATTCTGAAGCAGCTTCTGTTTACCCATTTACCTATCGAAGGGAATTTGGGCAGTTTCAAGTTTTTGGTGATTATGACTAGAGCTCTATAAACATGCATGTACAAGTTTTTGCGTGAATGTAAGTTTTCATTTCTCTAGGGTAAATGCCCAAGGGATGGGATTATTGAGTCATATGGTTTGTGTATGTTTAACTTTTTAAGGAACTGCCAAACCATTGTCCGGAGTGGCTTTACCATTTTGCATTCACACCTGCAATGCATGAGATTTCCAGTTGCTCTGCATCCTTGTCAGCACTTGGTATTGTTGGTGTTTTTTATTTTAGCCATTATAATAAGTGTGTAGTGGTAACTCATCATGGTTTTAATTGTAATTTCCCTAATGACTAATGTTGCTGAACAACTTTTTATGTACTTTCCATGCAGCTACCCTCTTTGGTTAACTGCCTGTTTAATTACTTTATCTTTTTTTTTTTTTTTACATTGGGTTTTTTTTTTCTCGTATTTTTTAAGATTTCTGGTATGTTCTGTATATGTCTTTTGGTGATAAAGTTCTTCAATTGTCAAAAAACAGTGTAAATATTTAGTGTCTTTTAGTGTAAGGCTATGTAATTCTATTCATTTCCTTGTGTTTTATATATGCAATACACAGAAGTCTACTAATTAAACTTTTGCATAACCCAGAACTGTGGGTATTTTGCATGAATGGGTGCTTTTTAAGGAGGCCCAGAGGGAAAGCTAATGAGCAGCCTAGATCTAACTCTAGAAAGAGCTATTTGCCTTGGTGAATTCTCCAGGGTTTAGTCGGAAACTTAGAGGGTTCAAAAGCATGACTTGGCTAGTGTCCCAGGAGCTGATCCCACCTGAGAACACTTATTTTGCTGGCAAAGCTCTCAAGTGATGAAAGTTCAAGGCCAGGGTGGGAGATAACACACTAAGGGAGCCTCTGGTGACTTCTTCTCCCATAGACTCATATAATATTCATAAGGTTCCCTGGTGAGCTTAGAGTTCGAGTAGGGGGACTTAGCTGTATCAATAGTTATGATGAAATTTTCACTGGGCCATGGTGAGAAAAAAATAAACATAATTTATCTTTTCTTAATTCATTCAACTTAAAGGGCTATCTCTTATTCTGAGGTTATGGCTTTTCTACAACTTTGACAAATTCTATATGAGTTTATTTCCTTAGGGTATATTGATGGCTCGCTGGCCTGGAAGCCATTCTGAAAGTAAAGAGTCATTTTATGCTGTAATTTCAGTCCTATCTCCTGGATTCCTGAGACTTTGGGAGCTACCTCCCCTCCCCCTCCCCATCTATATATGCGTAGGTCAACTGGACTCAGCATTCAAGGCCCCATACTATCTGACTCCTGGCTTCCAATTCATTTCAATCCACCTTACCGTGTGAATCTTCTCCAGGTAAACCAGTCTGCTTGCAACTCCCAGTGCTGCCCCTTTTCTTGCCTCTGGATATTTGCTCTGTGATTCACAGCACTCCTCTCTCCTTCTTCCACCTATCTTCTCCGATGTCTTCTGAGCCAGAAGTGATCACATACTCCTCTGGATGCCTATAGCACCTGTCTTTAGTACCATTCCTAAAGCATTTGTCTCACAACATCTTTCACTGTGGGGGACCTGTGTATGCTTTTGTGGATGATCAGGTAGTACCCACATTGGATGGTAAACTTCTGAAGGGGGAGAAATCTTTAGAAATTTAGAAATCTTAGCATGTCTCACAGCAAATAGCACAGTGCTTCTCATAGCAGGTGCTCTATAAAGATTTGTCAAAGGAATGAATGAAGAAATAAATGTATGAGAAATGGCATATTTAAATTCTTGCAACAGAATTCCTATTTTCATCTGTGGTTACCTATGTATTTTGGTACTTGAACACCCTCTTGTACATACATCCTATATAAATATACAGATCGAGGGCCCCCCTGGGCTATCTCCTCAGATGCATCTATGAGCGTGGCTTGCACATCAGCCTGCCCAGGCAGAAGGAAAAACAAGCAGGCACTCCCAACTGGGGAAGTCATTTGCAGCTCCTCCCATTATTACTGGCTGAATCTCCTTACTTAAAACAAACAGAGAGCTGGAAGCAGCAACTCAAGTGGCCGGCTATTAGCAAGTTCAGTTGTCAAAACACAGACCTGGTCTTTAAGCACATAAAACAGCAAACCCTAACGTCCACTTCTGACCTTTAGCATCTCTGTAGCTGGAGCCTCCCCTAGCTCTCCCTTTAGGATTCTTTGGGGCCATGTGTTCTGATCACATGGAGACTATTTTTAGATTTCACTAGGCTGAGAGCATTTTCATTAATCTCAAAGGGCTTTTCTTGCCTTTCCTTTTTTTCCTATCCCACAGGGCAAGGACTCCCCACAAAGGCAATCCAGCTACCATTGTCTGCTTAGCCTATGGCTAGTCAAAGAAGTTTCTGAAGGCTACAGAGAAGCCAGGCCTGAAATCTAGATCCCAGAGACAAGAGGACTACTGTAGAGCCAGCCAAAATGACCAAAAGAGGAAACTGGAACACGATCCAGGCCACATTAGGGAGATGTGGTTCATTTCCTGTTTCTGATGTCCACTGAATGGTCCCATAATCTGGGCTGCTCAAGTGCTGGCCTGTCCAAGCACAAGCCAAAGGAGGGAACTGTAGTTAAACATCCTTTAATCTGTGATGCTTGTGAATCATCACTGTGGTCATCAAAACGGACTGGACATAAATCCTCAATGTGCTGCAGATGGAAAAGGAGTGGAAAACGGAAAGGAATTTACGGCAACCACAGGCCACAGCCTGGCACTGTTTTGTTTTGGTTTTTAAAATAAATTAGATCTATCAGCTTATTTGTTGTGTTTTACCTCTTGCTTTAAAAAGTAGAGTACATTAAAATACTGGTTGCATAAATATTCTGGCATTTGTTTATATAGTACCTGCTTTACAGGATTGAATAAAACTGCATTACAAAATTGTGTTGTCTAATCTTGACTATATAATGAAAAAAAAGATGGAAAAAAGATTTGAAGGAGCTGTATTAAAATTGACAGTGGTTGACTCTGGATGGTAAAGTTATAGATAATTTTTTCTGTTTCTTTAAACTTTACTTTCAAATTTTTCTATAATGAGCATTTATTACTCTCATGATCTGGAAAAATGCAAATCAAAAAAAAAATTTTAATAAGATTATATTGTTCAGTGCAGAAAGGTTTGTTTTCAACCTAATTTATCTTTCAGAGGCTTTGCCATTTTCCAAGGTCATTTATGCAACCTTGAGTAAGTTGCTTAACCCTTTGAATTTTAAGTTTCTTCCTCAGTAAAATGGGGATAATGAATACTTCTCTCCATCAAAGAGCTGTGTGAAAATTAAATGAAACAACATAAGCAAATCAGCCCCCAGCCTGATGGATCACAGGTACTCAACAGTAGGTCATCAAAAACTGTGATGTAACAGTGCAAACAGTGAGTCTGTTTGTTTCCAGTCTCACAAGTGGAGTGACTGCATTTGCTTCCTGCCACTGTCATGGTCTGCCCACTGCACGACTTCTTGCTTTTCTGCCACTATGCCTGAGAACTTCTTGACCCAAATTTCGGAAGATTAATGAAGTCCTAAGGGCAGTTATATGAGTGTAAATAACAGAATATTGTGGTAAAACAGACACATGTGCTTTGGATTTGGAAAACCCAGAGTTTAAATTTTACTAATTACTACCCGTGTGATCTTGGGCAAGTGACTTAAATTTTTGGAGTCTTGATTTCCTCATGTTTGAAAATTCTAACATCCACTGAGCCCTTATTACATGTCAAGCACCGGGCTAAGCGTTTTATATACATTATCTCATTTAATCAACGTGGCCCTCCCCCCGATGACATGTAATTATTATCCCCATTTTGACAATGAGGAAGAGGGCAAGTAAGCTGCCTGAAGTCACACAGCTGTATGTTGGTAGAGTTTGGGTTTAAACTCATTAGAGGAATTTCATACATAGTGTCCCCAAAGGTCGAATGTTGGGAAATGTGTTCCAGCTGTAACATACCACAAATGTCTCATGTGAACATTACTTGGGGTCATCTCTCTCCTGAACTCCTTTTCTTAACACTTACTAGAGCACTTCAAAGAAAGGCAACAATTTTTTAAAATCCTTTAGACATTGTTCTGATATTTGCTTATTATAAATCCTAACACCACCAATGAATAGTTACCACATACTGAATACTTGCTAGTCACCAGGCACTGGGCTAAAGGATTTGCATGCTTTCCAGCAATAAACTTATGAATTAAGCTTTATTAGTCTCATTTTGCAGATGAGGAAACTGACACACAGACAAGTTAGGAAACTTGCAAAGTTCACATGGGTGTAAATGGTGCAACCAGAATGCAAACCCCAACCTGTCTGGTTTTGAGGTCTCTGCACTTAATGTTCTCATTACACTAGCCCCTAACCCTCCTGACCTTCATTTTTTTGTTTAACTATGTGGCTGGAGAATGACATGCAGGGTCGCCCTGGGTTCAGATTATTCTAGAGAGCTGTCTGGTAATTGTACTTTTCCTACTTTCCTTTGCGGCTGGGGAGGCAGGATTCACTGTGGTGAGGTGGAGATCACCCAGTGGCCTAGCATCTTAGGACTTAGATTGGCATGTGTCCAATCTACTGTATGCCATGACAGTGGATGCTAATGTTGTTTGCCAAATATTGATAGTTTGTTTTCCTCACTTCTGGGCATATAGTAGATTGAACTTCTTGGATTCCTGTTGTTGAGTAGAGTCTTGTAACTAGTTACGGTCTTAGAGTTTTGTGTGGAAGTGACATGTGATGCCTCCAGTCTGGAACCTAAAGCCTATTTGAGACTTTCTAGAACTTTCTTTTCTCTTAGGCACAATAATCAGCAACATTCAGGAATAGTGGCTGATCCATCAGCCCGAGTCTTCAAGTGACTGCAACAAGCAAAGATCCCCACTGACTTGTGATGAATATGTGGCTTCAGTGAAAAATAAACCTTGGGTTTAAGCCACTAAGATTTTGGAGTCATTTGTTACTACAGTACAACCTTGTCTATCCTGACAGATACAGCCAGGTAGCACATTATAATCATACAAAGCAGCGCCTGGAGGTCATTGTGCTAGTTGCCAACATACTCTGCCCTTGACCATGAGCAGTGTGTGGAAGGGGAGAAGGAAAGCAGGGAAGGGAGAGGGAGAGAGAGAGACAGAGACAGAGACCGACTTTCAGCTCTGGCAGAACCTTTAGAAGCTATGTCTGTTCCTGTGAAGAAACATCAAGGAACCACAAGGGTTGAGAACGTGTCTTGCTCAGTATTTCCAGTGCTCGGTAACGTGACTAACATTTACTAAATGTTGTTGAGTTCATAATATGTCAGATTATCAGTTCATGAACAATAGAATCTTTAGGGATACATCTTCTTGGATCATTTCACTTGGTTTTGGAATTTAAATTGGCCAAAATCAGAATAACTTTCCTGATTAGCGTTATAAACCTCACTAGTTGAATTCCTTTGCTTTTTTTCACCGACTAGTCCAAGGTTCCTAGACCTGGGGTCCCAGGATACTGGGATACATGCGTTCTTTACAAAATTAACCAATCCTTATGCTTTAAAATGGAGTGGTGAAGCACATTCATATTCAAACAAGAACTTTCACTCTTTAACTTTTGAAAAATAAATAAATACATTTGTCCAAACCTGAGCTTAATCTGAAGAGCCATGTTCCTTTCATGTAGTGCAGAGTGCTGCTCGTGTGTGGGGAGTGACTCACCCATAGAGCAGTGGCCATAGTCCTCAGACAGGACATGCCGACAGACTCCACAGACCAGGAGGGAAGAGTAGGAAGGGAAGGAGAAGGAGGAAGAAGGGACCAGTGCTCCCAGTGCACAGAAAGAGCCTTGTGCTTGCAGGAAGGACTGCAAGTTTGAATGCCTCTTCAGTTAATTCCAAATGTCCCTTCTCCTTCTTGCCAGTCATTATCCTAGAATTTATTCCAGGAACCACTTGCCAGAAAACCAGTGTTCCCACCTTCACTAGACCATGAGTTCCTGGAGTGCAAGCATGGTGTCTTGTTCATCCTACCCAATATTCTGTGCCTGGCACGGTAAGAGCTACCAGTAGACATTTGCTGAGCAAGTGATACTTTAGGAGCTGGGACCATCCTGAAAGTGGCAACTAACAAAATGACCCGGAGAGGGGAGTCATTAAACTTCTGCCCCTGCCCTCCTAAGGGTATGGACTGCTAACTTTTCAGTTCACACACAAGTTCATTTATAGCTGCTTTCATCTTTTATGTGATTCCTCTGCTGTTCAAAAAGTTGCTGTTCAGGGATTCAGATAATGATCATCCCAATTGCTTATGTGCAATGTGGGGAAAATGTTTAAAGCTGGCTTCACTGAAGGGGTGAAGGCTAACGCCTAATTCAGAGGAGGGATATCGTTGGAAAGCACACTTAAGTGTCTATCTCTGCCACCCAGGAGCTGTGACTTCTGGAGGGGTTGCTTTCTACCAACAGATTAGAGGCTTAGGAGACACTGCAGGGCCTACAAGCCACAGTAAGACACGTTCTAAGGCTTTGGAAATTCAGTTTGCCCTAAGACTTAAACTACTAAAATCCACACACAATTGATGTGATTAGCCATCTGTAGTAGCAATCCAAAAAATCATTGCTAAATGTGTGAGCCAAGGGCTTGGGAATACCCAGGAAACCAATCAAGATGAACTGGGAGAAATCTCAGGAACGCAGGAAGGACGGTATTTAGAATCCAACCAGTGGTATGCATGGTGTCTGGAGAATGCTTCTGAACAGAACCGTCTGTGGAGTGGAGTGGGTAGGAGGAAATGATCAACCATAGGAATAAAGGTTAAGGGGGCTTGCAGGGGCAAACATTGGTAAACCCACCCAGGCACTGTAACAGCTCTCAACAGGTCTTCTTGGCCCTTGACTTGGTGAGAAGGCTCAAAGCCTCTCAATGGAGAGCCACTTCTGAAGCGTAGCTTATTCCCTTCATTCTAAAGGAATGTGCTGACCAGGCCAAAGTGGGTGACCAATACTCACATCAGGGTGTGTGTGAGAGAGAGAGATCTGAAGGCACAGAGGACAATTCTTCCCTTATCTCCCTGGGCTTGGAGTCTCTGTCAGTACCTGGGGCACTGAGGATGCTGCTCTGATGACGTCAGTTGAGTCAGGATTTGGAGCCTGAAAGGACAGTGATGATTCTCTGAGGCCAAGGCCATCAGTGGACCTTCTCAGTATCCTTCTGTGTCATAGGCTGAGCTGCCCATTTTCAGGTGCAACAGAAGACACCCTTAAAGATGGTGGCCATTCCTTTGCTTCCTAGCCACACTATACTTTTCTCCAACACTCTCAAACTTTTTTGACTATGAGGAAAGTCCCATGGCTCACTTACTCAACTTCTACCATATAAAGAACACTCCATCCCCCAAGACTTGTTTCATTCCTTTCAAAGCTCACAAGGGGGACCCTGACAGCCCACTGTGAGCCTTAGACCACTCTGTGAGGATCAACATCCCAGCCACTGGCCAACTTCTGCTGGAGTTTTACAGCAGGAGGACACTGTCTTTCTTGGCAGTCTGTTCGACTCTGCAAGCATACACACTGTACCCACTGTGTGCTGGTTGCACAAAACACCTCCAATCCCTTTGGATGAAAGATGCCACTGAAGCAGGAAATGACAGTAGTGATGTGGAGAGGCCAACTCTAGGGGGCCAAGGTCTGCAGAGGCCATGTTTTCACCAGGAAAGAGACTAGGGTAGGAAGGTGGGACCTGTGATGATGGAGGGGCCAGGAGATTTTTGGATAATTGACATTCACACCACAGAGATCGGGAGAACGGTTAGGAAGTAACAGGGCCCACCAGAAGGTCTTTCCCCACAAAAAGTTTTAAAATGGTTTTACAGTTGCAGTGACTTTCTTTGCTGTGCTCACAGCCTAGCCAAGAGCTCGGGCTCCCTCTGTGACAGTCAGGAGGAAGGGTCTGCAGGAGCCAGACTTAACTCATGGCAGACCCTCCCTGGGGAGTTTTCGAGGAGCGCTGCATGGAGGCTCTTCTGTCCCCACCGCTCTGTGTTGTAGGAAAGATGCCTGAAGTTACCCAGTATCAGAAAGTCACACCTGGACTGGAAAGTATTGAGAAGGGAGGAGAAGTGGGTTTTGCCCAAAATCAAGGGTGCTGCTCAGGGGCATTGCCAAAGGACAGGGGTCAGGAGCAATCAGATTGGGGGACAGGGGCCAGCTGATTCGTGAGCGAGAACAAATTGCAAGTGGGAGAGGAACACAGAAAACAGCTGAACTTAAGCAAAAAAAACGCCTTCTCTGTGGTTTTGCCTACAATTAGTTGTGGTCACAGGTATCACATTTTAAAAGAAGAAACTGTGTCAGTCATCTGTTGGTCATGGCAACTCAACAGTAACTTTTAAGTCTACATCTTTTGCCTATTTGGGGAGGAGAAATACCTGAACACAACTGTATTCTTTGTCTGCGAGACTCTTCATTTTTATACTAGACTTGTCAGCCAAAAATACTTTCCCTGAAGCTATTTAGTAAATGACTTAGTTGAAGGCTTCACAAGAGAGCCGACAGCACCAGCTCCTTTGTTAAAACAATGCCCATTAGCTGAAATGCTACTAACACACACTCATGGACGCGAACATACTCAGACTTGCCTTCAGAAAGATGCTATTTGCGATTGCACAGGGCAGCAGAAGGTCACATGATGAAAAACATGGGAGTACAAAACAAAACAAAAACAAGTAATTATTTAATTTTGTGAGTCAGCCTAATAATAGTATAATCTCCCAGATACTTTCAGCATCTGACAAAGACACAGAAGGCGGCATTTAGATTAGCATAGGGAGGAGTCGAATCACGCCCCTCTTCCCAGCAAAGCTCCTGGTCGTTGTGTGTCATCCTAATCGCCCGTCCCCCTTCCAGCATTTCCCTATGGAACAGTGGTGACAGTCTGCTCATTCCCACCACCATTCAGGGACAATGATCATGTCATTGATAAAATTGACTCAAGTGATTAAGTGGCATATTGTAGACATAGTAAATAGCAATAAGAAACACATCCTCAGTTTCCCCACTTATAAAGTGGGGCTGTGTATAATCTCAACCTACTTCACTAGAAGGATGTTGGAATATATTACATATAAAAAAATCTGTGTAGCTAGATATTCTGTGGCAAGGCATGGTACAGAGTATTGCAACTGCTATACCATGTTAAGAAACGAGCAACTCCAGGACCCTATAAAGTTTTACGCAGAAGCCAATGCAAGAGTTTCATTTTGAATCTCATCAATGCACCCCTTCATTATTAAGTGTAAAAAGGGTCTTAATTGAAAAAAATTCAACTACTGTATAAGCATTTCTAAAGCATGCCTTGAAAGGTGATGTTAAAATGAGGCTCTTGTCAATCAATCGTATCGGCTACAGCCCAACTCCTCAGGTGCTTTGTCTTTGCATCTTTGTCCTCCCCTTTCTGTTGGGAACCTGTAACCTTCTCAGTCTGCTTGTGTGAGTGTGTGTGTGTGTGTGTGTGTGTGTGTGTGTGTGTGTGTGTGTGTGTACACGCGTGCCCCAGGCCCACCCGCCTTGTCTGCTGGGGACCTGGTGGGTTCAGGTCTTAGGAAGAACACAGAGGCTGTGCCTGCATCGCCGAGTGAGGCTTTGATTTCCTTTGTTGCTGCTGCTGGAGCCTCCTTGGGTGATTAAGTCCGAGGCTTCTCCCAGGTTTTGTTGGCCAGTGAATGGGGCCTCTTCAGTGCTCACTGGAGTGCAGTATCATTGCTACTTCCTCTGCACGCCCCTCCCTCTCCCACCCAGCTGACTGATGCATTAATCCTGCTGTGTACTTGCAAGCCTCACAGGCAGAAACGCAAGCCGGGATAGGACAAGAGGGCAAGGTTTGCATGGAGACCTTCCTCGTAGAGTCTGTTCTCCCTGTTTAGTCTAATTGGGCTGAACTGAGGCCCAGGGCAGAGCAGTTAAGGGCCTGACCCAAGTCTCTCAGCAGGTTAGAGTGAGCCTGGACTTCCCTGGACTTTCTCTTCTGCTCGTCCCATCACAGGCCCTTCTCAGAGGGAAGCCGGCAACGGGCCGCTGCTCCTGCTACCACAGAGCCGTAACACTGGATCTAGGCACAGAACAATAGCACCGTGTCTACACACGTCTTTCACACTCTGACAGCAAAGTGAAGGGCCTGGTGGCTAAAATCATGATCTTTCTTGGGGGAAATGAAAGGGGTCTGGAGTTCTTCCTAATCAGAGTCTTGTTTGCTAATGCCGGGTTTGCCTGTCATTTTCATTCATATTTTCCCGCCGTATCCCCCAGTCTCACACACGTGCCCCGGACACTTGAGTCTGTGGATTATCTGTCCCCGGCCCAGGAGGTGACTCCAGCTTCTGACAATTTTCCTCTTTAGACACAACCTTTTTTAGCATTTATCACTTCCTGACATCATATGTATTTGTTTGTTTGATTTCATAGGGTCCTAGAGTTACACGTTTCTTAACATGGTATAGCAGTTGCAATACTTTGTACCATGCCTTTCCACAGAATACCTAGCTACACAGATTTTTTTTCCCTCTCACTAAAATATAACCCTCATTAGGGTAGGGATGTTGTTTTGTTCACCAAGGTATCCCTCTCCATTGCCTATAACTGGAGTCTATGTCAAAGTAAGCACTCAAGAATATGTGGGGCCGGGCATGGTGGCTCACGCTTGTAATCCTAGCAGTCTGGGAGGCCAAGATGAGAGGATCACTTGAGGCCATGAGTTCAAGACCAGCCTGAGCAAGAGCGAGATCCTGTCTCTACAAAAAATAAAAAAATTAGCCGGGTGTGGTGGCACGTGCCTGTAGTCCCAGCTATTCAGAAGGCTGAGGTAGGAGGATCGCTGGAGCCCAGGAGTTTGAGGTTGCTGTGAGCTATGATGATGCCCCTATACTGTAGCCTGCCTAGGTTACACAGCAAGACTCTCTCTCAAAAAAACAATGTGGAATAAATGCATGAACAAATGAAAACTACCTTCCCATGCACTGGCACTGAAGAGGAAAAATTCAGTGTACTCTTGGCTAGATGGGGAGGGAAAGGGCTTACACCTTCTTTGTTCTCAGCCTTCCCGGTTCCCTTTCCCTTCCTCTCTCCCCCCTAGAACTTCAATCACTGCCTTCCTTTCATTCTCAAAACAATCTGGTCCCTCATCTTCACAACAGACCATAAATAGCTGATAGCCATTTTAAAGTAACACCTTCCAGAGGGCATTTGGATAAACTCTAAGCCTTAAGCCACAAGGATGAGTCCCTAATGGTAGAATTATAGGTGTTGGCCAACAGATGGGAGATGGGGGAGGAGATAATGGACCTTTGTGGAGCCCATTATAATCCAGCGTGTTCATCGCCTTGGAAAGCTACTGTCCATGGAAATGGAATTCCTGAGAACCAGACAGTGGCCAAATCTCATCAGCAAATAGACAGTATTGGAAAGGACATGAGAAAAAAAAAGTCACCCTTCTGTTGATATTCTCAGTGTAAATTAGCAAAGCTATTAAAATGCAATTTGGCAACACATAGCGAGAGCCAAAAAATATTTAAGCCATTTATTCCAAACATCTTACTTCTGTGAATTTATTTGAAGAAAATAATCAAGAATAAGACTAAAGCTTTTTGCACAAAAAGTATGTTGTAATGTTATTTCTAGCAGTGAAAATCTGGAAAAAAACCAAATGATAAATAATAATGAGAAAAAACCCACAATGTAAATTGCACAGCAATGACAGATCTGAGTTACATTGCATCTGAGCTGCTTGCTAGCTGTGAGGAGTTGGGTAAATTACTTAGTAACTCCAAGCTTTAGTTTCCTTTTCAGTAAAATTCCGTTTTCTTTACTAATAGCACCTACTTTACACAGCTGTGAGGCTTAAATGAGATCATTGTAGCTCAAGTAATTAGCACAGTGCCAGGCACACAGATATCACTTATTATTATTTCAAAAGATGGTATTACACCTTTGTGGAATGAATTAGTGGACCGAAACATCCAAATCTCCCAACATTCTAGTTAAGTGACTATTACAGGAACTATACTGAGGCCCAAGGCTGCATTTTAAGTATTTACCTTCCTGTCAGTATGGCTTTGGGATGTGATTCCAGACAGCCAGGACTTGAAAGTACCTTTGCCCAGAGGTTGCCTCACATTTTCACCCCCAATTAACAACAACAACGACAAAACGACAACAACAAAAAACCTTTGGCTTTGGAGAACAGGGTGGATAATCCCTTTCCTTCAACTGCTTTGCCTGGGTGCATTCTGTGGCAGGAGGAGAACTGCAGGCCGAATGGGAAAGGAAAGAGGCAAAGGGAGTCCGGTGAATGCGATGGTTTCCTCTCTGGCTTTCAGCTGTTTCTGAACTTGTTTTTAACCATGGAGCCCCTCACGAAGCTTTTCCCCACCCCCTTCCCCCCCCCTCAACTACAGTTCAACTCTCTGGGCCATAAAAGATCAAATCTGATGCTATTGCGCAGTGGTGCAGGTCCGGAACCCCTCGAAGAGCAGGGGATGCCTAATTGGGGAGGCGCTGAGAGCCATCACTAACAGGCACTCCGGTCTCGGGCCTTGAAAAATATAATAATAAGTGCTCTGGCTCGATTTGCACAGCTTTATCCTTTTTCCCACTCCCTCTTTCCCCTTTATATACCTACTGCAGTTTGGACTCCAAATCTGGGGTTTTTCTCTTTTTACTTGTTCGTGGAATGGTAATTTGATTTTCCTGGCTCCTTGTCTATTTGTTTTATTGTTGAGGAAGTGTGCGTGTGTGTGTGTGTGTGTGTGTGTGTATGTGTGTGTGTGTGTTGGTCAATATGTTTCCAGTGAAGTTCCTAGGGCAGCCCCCTGGGGCTTGCGAATTTATGCCCTTGGACAAGCAGGGGTATATAATTCTTGGGTATAGCTTGTGTGTCTTGAGCTTTAAGTATCTGCTCACATTTGTGTATTTGAGTATTTGGACATATTTGTATCAACTTTTGTGTTAGCCAAAAAGAACAGCCTGCCAAGAGAAGCATATGTTTCCTACTTAAGGGTTTCCAGAATGATACAACTCCCCAAATGAATGAAAGAGGAGGCTATGCTATGCAAGGATTGCAGTTACACACCATACACTTTCTAGATTATTCAAGAAAACAGGCAGGGCTGCATTATGGTTTTCATGGGTACTTGGCCTTCACGCGCCCCTTCCTCCATAAAACAGTGTTAAAAGCTATCCTTTACAAGTCCATTGGTATACTTATTTCATTTTTTTCTTTTGATTTAATGGTAAATTAAACCATGTGCATGTGCCCTTAAGAGGACTGTGGGTTCCTGGCCCTGTGACTGTGGTGCCTAGTGGACGCTGGCCTGGAGCTGGGACGTGGCCGGGGTGGGCAGCTGTGGTGAGGGGGGCCTGAGATCCTTCCCACAAATCTCCGCTGCAGTAGCCTTCCATTGCCAACATCTGAGAGATTAGGGATTTCCCATATAAAACCTATGGCTGACATTTCTTGTTCACCAGCAGGAAGTAAGTATATTGTGGTTAGGGGCATGGTTCTCGCAGCCAATCACACCTAAAGGTGAATTCCAGCTCTGCCACTTACTAGCTATGTGGCCTTGGGCAATCACTTAACCACTCTGAGCCTCGGTTTCCTCATCCATAGCATGGAGAATATAATATATACTACATAGTGTTGTGAGAATTTAAGGAGGCGATGGATGTAAAATGCCTTAGCCCAGTGCCTGGCACTTTCTGCAAGCATGCACTAAATAAGTTGTCATAACGTGTTTCTCATTTCTGTTTCAGGGCTTTGTTACAACATGAATTTAGTCACCTGGTTCAAAAAGTACAATGAAATCTTAGGGTACAGGGATATCTGGGGAATATAATTCAGATGGTTCTACCGGAAAAATTCGCTTAATGCTGCGAGACACATTGACTGGTTCTTTGCAAACCCACATGCTGGTTCTCAACCTTTTCTAGCTGAACTCTCTGCCCACCCATCAGCTCCAATGTGCCATGTTCTCACGATCGCTCAAGACACCTACGATAGAGGCTCCAATCTTCCCTGGAACCCACCTAGCTCCCTGTCAAGGTTTCATCCTTCAGACTCTTCTTTCCTCTACTCCTTCTCACTCTCACGTTAAGGTTTTTCATTATAATTCATCCCCCTCTCCAAAGCTAAGTTTCTTTTTCTCTCAACATTTCATTTTTCTAGTTCATCTTTGTATCTCTCCACATAGCCTAAAAATAATAGATATCTTCTTTCCTCTTTACTTACCTTATGCCAGGTGCTGCACAAGCAATGTCTCGTTTAATCTTCTAAATAACACTGTAAGGTGGTTACGATAACCTTCATTTTTACAGATAAGGAAACTGAACCTCTGAGCAGTTAAGCAACTTCCCCAAAATCAGACTGATAAGATTCGAATCTATATCTTCCTTGTGCCAAAGACTTAGCATGTTCTTCCATTAATTAGGTCCATAATCTCTTATCTGTCATTTCCAAATCTAAAAAAGGGCTCTAAAAATCACAAAATGTTTTCCCAAAAAACTCTTTTGGTAAAAAGAAAACAAACAACAACAACAACAAAAAACCCTGGCCTAAACAGACGTGAGGCTGGTTATTATGTTCATTTATGTCAGTTAGTGTGATCAATAAGTTAATTCCCAGTGCACTGCCTTTTTTGCTATAATGTGCTATTAAAGTTTAGAAAAGAGGCAATGACCCCCCTACACACACCCCACCAGCTGAGCCATGCAGGGGCCCTTGTGTCCGAGCAGTGACCTGCAGAGTTAGTGAAAACAAGCATGTTGGAACTTTGAATCCCTACCCTGTAGCTCAGCCAAAGCAATATTCCATGTGGGCTGATACTGGATTCCCATCCAGGCTCCAGCAGGGCTGATGCGAACTTGCTAAGCAGCTCTTCCCAATAAGCAAAGTTGGGCCATGGAAGAGTGAAATAAATCTCCCAACTTGGCTATTGAGGGGAGAAGATTGAATCCTGCTGCTGACAAAGGGGCCCACTGGGACAGTTCTTGCAGAAGGCAAGAATAAAAGAGCCGGCAGAGTGTCCTTTGCTTAGGATACCAAAATGTTTGAATTATATGAGACAGCACATACATGAGCATCTAATTGTAGCCACTCATCACTCACAATTTCTACCCTGCCCTTTAAAACAGTGGGACAGACAGAGGTATACTGGGTGTTCAGAATAGAACCCTGTGGGGTCAGGGGAGAGACAGAGAGAGAGACAGACAGACAGACAAACAGACAGACATGAAAGACACCATCTCTATGGACTAGCACTTAGGACCTGAGAAATCTATCCCTGGAATTTCTCTCCGTGGCTAGTGGTGTGCTTCATCTCTTTCTTCCTGATTAGAGAGGTTTGAAACTTGGACAAAAATATAGCCTCTCTAGGTCTCTGAGACTTGAATACCTGACAAGAAGGTGACATGGGAATGGGCTGATAGGGATGAATGCGGAGATTTCTGGTGGAAACCAACTACCAAACTGTCATCCGTGAGGCCCCAGAAGGGCTCATCTTCCTTAGGGAACTGTCAGAAGTGAATCCCCGTGAGGCCGGTATGCACAAACATGCACTAATGGTCCTTTCAGACTGCTGGTTGGAAGCCAGGAGAGTCTGTAGAACCTCATCCAACGGAGAGAAAAGTGACCATGTAGTCATAAATCTCTGAAAGCAGTTTCCAACTTCATATCTCAGCTCTCCATCCTGTTTCAAAAAATGACTGAGGATAGATCTTTGGCTTCTCCTTGCTTGGGTGATGTCATTTCCGATCAGGCTTTGCCTTAGTGAACTGATGTGATCCATCCCTCACAGAAGAGGAGAAGTAACACTTTCCAGACTGGAACAAAGCCTAATCTAGCATGCCTTTGGGCTTTGCAGAAGTACACTAAGTACCTTGTCTTTTACTTCTGGACATTGGCTCAGTCGAGGGTGGGGGAGATTGGGAGAGGAGGCGCGTGTGAAAGGAGATGGCACTGAATGTGGGTGCGTGGTTATTCATTAGGTTCTCCTGTCACTTAGCTGGAAAGGTACAAAAAAGCCTTTCCTTTCTGA